>VYXH01002929.1:0-14765 GCA_013397275.1 Burhinus bistriatus | reverse complement strand
GGTGGCTGAGTCACCATCCCTAGAGGTGTTTAAAAGTGATGTAGATGTGGTGCTTGGAGACATGGTTTAGCGGTAGACCTGGTAGAGCAGGGTCAATGGTTGGACTGGATGATCTTAAAGGTCTTTTCCAACCTAAATGATTCTATGATTCTGTGTTTTTATTACGGACTAGTCACTGTTAACGTGCAAAACACTCCATGCCTCAAGGTATGCAAAATCCTTCTTTCTCCATCATGTGTGCCACTGGCTTCCTCTGTACAGAATGGTTAACCAAGATAAACAACTGAACTTCCCTTGTCTGTTAATTACCTTCCTCAGTCTTTCTGCTTCATCTCCTCTATTTTATGTCCCATATGATCTACATAAAGCAGTCAATATTCTTTCTTTACATGGATCTCACAACAAAAAACAAAAGACTGTGCTAAAGCTTCAAGCCCATTGTCAGTGGTAAACTTGAAACAGTTTTGAGTAATTACATCTATGAAAATAAATACAATCTAAAAGTCAACCGAAAGACATGACCTACTCCGCCACACAGCCTATACAAATACACCCTGCAGAAAAGAAGAAATCTCATCTTTAAATGACTTGATAACCCCAGTCCTTCCTTTTTAGCCAAAATCTTATTCACACACCATCTCATCTGTGCTCATCAATTCTTCCAAGGAGTTGCTGAGCAGTCAAGGCTCCAGTCAGAATTGTTTTCCTTAGGTTCCCAAGTATCTGCAGCAATTCCAGTCTTCCCCTCTGCCTCTACTCTAAAACTATTTTAGACTTGTGCATTTAGATTTGTCTGGTTTCATGGTAATCCATATATGAAGCTCACCATGTAATCCACACTTGTGTACCAGAGGAAAACCAGGCCTTCAAAACACTTCAGGTGCTCGTGCAGGAAATACAAAGCTTTAGGTGTACTGTTGCATTTAAAGCAACTAGACAACACAGTCTAATCAGGAACATGTTACTAGCACCTTGCACATCTTATCTAAAATTTGCAGACGTGCTTGATGATCAGTAGAACTGCTGAGCAGCTTTTGATTAACTTTCTTCATGGCAGTAAACATTTTGCAGATTTGTGGAATGAGAGGAAGACAAGAGTGAACAGAATGTCTTCAGGTAACACTCAAGTAAAAATACAACTACAACTAAAAGTGGTTGGGCATAGTGCTAAAGATTATCACATGAGCAGTGCTCATACCCACTATTTCAGTACAGGAAACCGGCAGTCTTCTCCTCTATCACTGGATGCACAATGGTAACAACAACTACATTAAGTGTTAGTTAACTAATACTAGCAAGCATAGACAAAGTGACAATAAACAAAGTTCATATTCTTCTGAGTGTGCAATTTATGTGTAAGATGATGTTAGGAGGCACAGGGAAGAAGGCTCAAGGCACTTCTGAACCTACAACAAGTGGTTGTGAAACACTGCCACGCTGGTCCTGGGATGTTCTTAGGAGGCACCATAGCCAGACCAGGCTGCCAAGTAGTTTTCAAGGAAGAGCTGCAGCCTGACATCTGACACAATGAGAAACAGCATGAGCTAGGAGCTAGGAGCTAGTAATCTGAGCCTGTTGATCGATGCTTAAGGAGGACATGTCTCCTTGAAAAGGCACACAAACTGAGACTGTGTTAGCCAAAACCCAGGACAGGGAATTCTGGCAAACCACAGGAGATAGTACTCCTGTACTTCAACACCTCTAAATACACAAGGCACAAGTTTTACACATTTCTACAATACTGCAAAGTAATTTCGGATTAAATCAGAAGCCTATTTTCCCTCTCCAGTGCACTCCCTAAAAAAATCAAACACCATGGCAAAAATCTGGATGAGTTTTCTTTCAGCACTGGTGCCTCTGTGCTGCAACAGATCTTTGTATATTGCTCATTTGTTTTGCACTGATACATATCCAGCAGAGGGCACACAAAACAAATTTAGGGAGCAGTGAAATTAAACACGTGTCTATTACTTCTGTGGGTGTCCAACTGAGATAATACTGTTCAAAGAACCAAGAAACTGTGGTACAATTAACATTTATGGCTCATCTTAAAAACTGTTGTAAAGCAGGGAGATTGGGAATCCCAATAAGTTCTTTTACTAAGTACAACAGGTTTCCACCTTGATAGCCCTGCCAACTCACATGGTCCCTAAATCCAGCTCATCTCTACCAAATATGTGGCTCTGAAAACATTATTTAGACAATACCCCTATGTCACTGAAATGTTTAGGCATGTATTTAAATGCCTCTTTCATGTATGGGACATATAAACTGCAGCCTCGGTGATTCTGTAAATAAGGTTAGCATTACATATCCATATCCATATCAATGAAACAGTGAAGTAGCATCTCTTCACCTCAAATTTTGCTTAGAGGCTCTTTTTAACAAACTTGCATACTTACACTTCCAAATCCTCCCCTAAGCATTCCTTCGTGAGAAAAAACAATTCTGTCTTTCTCCAAGGCACATTAGACCAAGGAGGAAAAAAGCAAAAAATTTGTCAACAAACTTACTTCCTGAATCTGTTCCATCACTGGAGGAGAGACATTGAGTAAATTCAGTAGTGGAAACCAGCACAAAGTAGTTCATAATCTGAACTACCTCCATTGAAATACCTAGGCACAGAACAATACACTACAGCGAATTCTGTTCCAGAAAATCCAATTATCGTCTCAAGGTGCTTCAGGTACAAGGTTTGAATAAATCCTTGACTCTCTTGATTACATCAAAATCAAACCAGGAAAAAAATTTACAGAATGAGCTTCCCATTTTACTACCCAAAGATGCATGCCATCACACCACATTTAATGAATACACTTAAAACAGAAGCAGAGAATGCTTCTCCCATGAGTATACAGGGTGCCTGACATGATTGTTACTTGTAGAGCAGTATTTAATACTGTACAAACCACCACCAGCACCCAACTTTGTAACTGTGTCTGTAAATATTACTAATTATTAGGGCAAAATAACTGTGCTATTTCCAACACAAAGAAAGCACAATATTGAGAAACATGCAAAGGCAAGACCATCCTCCTTTGTTTTAAAAACAGTCCACCGGTTCAGACTGTTGATGCCACCATTTAGCACACCTGCGTGCCAAAAGCAGGCTGCCTCCATGCTTTTTGCATGTACCATGAACCATTCCGTTCACCTCCACTAAAGAAAGAAAAGATGGGTAGCTAGCTGAAAGCCTAATAACTTTAACCCAAAACATACATTTACAGAACCATCAAAACATGTGGTACATGATGTGAACATATGTGACTATTCATTCTCATTTATTTTCACAACAGAGATAAGTGAAGCTGGCAAGAGATTATTCCCATAAAAGCCTAGGAATAATTACTCCAAAACCTCAAACAGTCATAGGTAATTATTAGCTAATCTAGCCCAGGTGACTGTGATAAACCTCATGGACTCCTTGTACAGTATGATCCAGGCAGCCATAAAGAAAACCAAGAAAACCCATTGACTATGTGACTTCTGACCGCTGTGACTCCAGTAATTTACACGTCCACTCAAAGAGAGGTTAACAAGCTCTGTTTAATAATCAATCAAACAACACATCCCCAATTACTGGGGGAAAGATGATATTCCTATTTCAAGTCACCAGTGACCAGTAAAGAGCAATACGGCATTTCAAACGCACCACTATTTACTGAACGTATGTTCTGCCTCCCATGAGATACTAGTTCAAACAACATCCACACCCTTCTGCATCTTAATCTGATCCTGCTGACAGGTATTACAGCTGCATCCAATCCCTCAACCAGACTAGCACCTAGAAGATAGAATAAGTCTGGGCCATTAAGGTTTAACAGTAAATTACCTTTTTACTGTTGCTGTTACCGTTAAGATTTGAATGGCAGCTAAACCCGGGTATTTGTTATTTGTCAGCTTTATAGACTTTTAAACATACAAGAATAAATTATCTCCTCTGTACACAATCCTCGTGCAACTCATTTACTTGGCAGCAGGATCTCAGCCATCACACTTTTACACATAACATATCTCACAAAAATGAAACTGGTTGCCTCAAGCCACTCCCCATACCTCAGTATTCAAAAAACTAAGCGTAATAATGGCAACTAAGCACACACAGATCCAGATAGATATGCAACCTGTAGGTTCATATTCTACAGATGTGAGCACAGATCAAATCACCGAAAAGGTAAGAAAGTTATTATGCCAGTATGGCAACTATATTGATGACTGCTAATCCCTAAGGAAATGCCAACTGCTGGGGATTTTTAGAGGTAAAATAAATGGATGCTTGCCATGTCCCAATTAATTGTAATTCCTTAGTGTTTACATCCACCTCAGTTTTCTTGGCGGTTTATACTGACTGTAGTGCTTCAAAGGCAACTTTAAGTCTTCTTTTTAATGAAGTGCTTCTTACTTAAAAAGTCACTATAAGAGTTAAAAAACCCACTCAAAATAAAAAGGAGTCAAAGCAGTAGCAAAGAAGTGTCATTCTCGTAACTTAAAAGCCCTAAAAAAACCTGCTTAATGCGCTGTGTTGAACTCTGAAGCAATGACTTCGCAAAAACATGTTAACTGCTATAGCTACTGCAGGGAAAAGATAAGACTAGGTCTCCCTAACTCAATTTTCTTAGACCAATACTGTTATTTGATAGCTTTATAGCTTAAGCTCCCTGTTTTTACTGTGAAACTCTGCTCCTCAGAAGAACACAGAGGACTAAACAAACACTGAGGCATGAAATTCAGTCGGATAAGCCCAGGGACTTGCTTTTCTACCCAAAGGCCCAAAGACCTTTTTCCTGACAACCCTAACTCCAACTATCGCTATATACACGGGAAAAAAGGCAAGAAAATACTTTTTTGTCTTTTAAAGCAGTATAAGCTGAGAACAGAAGTACCGATATATTTTGATCAAGATTTTATAGTTATTGTGAATTTACACTAAAAGCGTGCAGTTAGGATTGTCTGAAGATGTTTTGTGCTTGGTTTATATTTCAAGCATACTTGGATTTCTTTTTAGTTTTACTACACCTTGAACCAATTGACTTTGTAAAATACTGAGATACTTAATATGGTATTTCTGTTTCCAGTCATTGGTATGTATTCACTAACTCCATCCAGTTCACCACATTCAATAAAAACCCCCACATTTTGACAAGAAAGCCATTTTAAGGTTGTCTTTCTATGACTCAGAAGGTAGCTTGTTAGCACAAGAAAGGTCAATTTTTGATGTGCTGCTAGACGTTGCAATCACTGCTAGTACACACAAATAAATAATTTTTTTACCAGAGATTGTATTTGGTGCTTTAATAGGGCAACAGGTGAGTGTTTACAACACAGTAGTTTAGAATTGATCTTCATACCACTGTAATTCAGCTTATATAACACTTTAGTACATGCCTCTTATTATGATACAATGAAATATTTTTTTCTGCAGAAACCCTGGCACCAAACTCAGGTCCCACAGAACAAAGCAACTACACAGAAGGCAAAGCTTTTCTTTCTGGATGCTATGCAACCCCACACTTCATTCATAACTCACTCCTTTAAATCTGCTCCTCGGACATACTTTGCAGTATCCTTATGGACTTCCCCTGGTGCTCTCCACTGGAGCATCCAAGCAGTTAGAAAACATTCATTAGTTTACTTGCACACTCCTGTGATGATGAGGGGCATTATCTCCAGCTTCTGCCTTCATTCTTTAGCAGCAAAGTGGTCAAGATGGAAAATATCTATTAAATTTACATACATGAATAGAAACCTTGAGATCAGGGTTTAAAAGGTGGGTTTTGGTTTTTATTTTTATTAGTTTGAGACAAGAACTTGCCATCTGAAGTATTTCACAACTCAGTTGACACTGCCTTCGTAACACAGTACCAGGGAGGGATTTCTATACCCCAGAGGTAGTAAGGCAGGGAAGGAACCATAATACTTCTGAAAAGGGAAGGAAAGCCAGCAACTTACCTCGTGAATGAGGGCTACCAACATTTGCTGGAAATTGCGTCCTCTGCTGGCCAGGAATCGATTAATAGGCTTCCCATCTTTGCCCATATGAACTGGAAGGTCGTAACACAACAACATGCCAGCTTAAAGAGAGAGGGAAGGGGAAAACAAAGGTCAATACCAATACTTATGCTAATAGTTCAGCAGTCTTGCATAAGTCAGTGGAGAACCCAAAGCAAAATAAAGTTAACTTAATAAAGCCAACAATTTAAAAGCATATGCAAGTGGTATAAGACATTGTTTCTGAAACTGATTTACTCTCAGATTCGTCGAAATCGTTGGGTCAAAGCACATATACTTGTCTAACTTCAAGAGAGTGACAGTGTACCTGCAAGGCCTGGTGTCATGCCTGGTTGTTTGTTCCTCTCATACATTTTCAACAAGAAGTTTGGAACACCTGCCATGGTCTTCCCCTGGTCTGAGCGTGTGGTCCCTCCTCTCAAGGCAGAATGATACACACCACGGGGCATGTTGGTCATCTCCTGTTTCGCAAGTGATGCTGCAAACTCTTCAAATGCTGGATGAAGTGCAAGAAAATGAGGAAACAGGAAACTGAACATCAGAGCTTGATGACTGAGAGACCAAACAAACCCTGGAAAACCCAAAAGGACACCTGTGCTTCAGGGGAGCTATACTTAGATAAACTACTAATGACACATTGAGGTGAAAGCTCAAGGTCAAAGAATTGAGAACTCTTAGCCAGTCTCTCTGACACTATACCTGCTGCCACTGCAACTTCAAAACGCTTACAGTAAGTCATGTCAGACACTTGGGCTGCAAAGAAAAACAGCCTTAACTATTCCCTGAGCTGTTGGATTGCATTCTTTGACGGCTACACCAGTAACACTGGCAAATGCCAACAGAAGGACATTGAGAAATAACACTAATGTTTACCAACCCAGTGAAAAATATTGCCTCTGAAAACAGCTTGTTCTTAAAGAAATTTAAAAGAAGCCTGATGCAAAGAGCCTAGATGGAGAGAGAGCATGTCTGTGCAAACAGGGGATACAGAGAGAGTACTACCTTGATTTCTGTTATCATAGCAGTACAATTTATTAAGTTCTGTGCTTTCAAGCTATTCATTTTATAGTCTAACTAGGTTTAAAATTATACAGAATTAATATAAAGTTATTGTTTATTTGTGAAGTCAATCTGAAAAAGCCTTTACAGGCACACATTACAGAAGAGAGCTGTGTTTCTGTATGTATCATGTATGTACATATATATGACTGCATGGTGTTTGTTACCACGTCCCAGTTGAGAGCCAACATTGTACCAGCACCTTGCAAACCCGATACATTCAAAAGTCTGTTAGTGCTTTCTATAATTGAGTTTTAAGAGGATTTATAACAATTGTTTCACAGTAGGCTTGAAACTGGCATACAAGTTCCCAAATCACATGAAGTCCTGGTTTGAGTAGGACCTAGAGGACAAAGGAGACAAAAGGGCACTGACTTGGCCTTTCTAGGTCCAAGAAACACCTATGGCAGCATGGAATGAAATAGTTTTATACTGAAATTTCCTCAAATTTCCTCTTTTCAGCCAGTTCCCGTGGTTTTCAGCAATGCTCTTTCCCAATTCAACTTCATAGTGGAGTAGCAGTCTAAATCTGATAGGCTTTTGTAGCATGACAGGAAGGACACCTACATTTGCCGAATTACTTTTTTTTTTTTCTACCTGTAATGCCAACACTCTTCAAACAACACCCTCAGAATGCAGTTAGCAATTTTCACTGCAGTGATTCAGACAGAAACTATAAATCTTTATCCTTGGGAAATCTCAACACTACACACTCTTCCAACAAAACTAAGTTTATTGACATGCAAACACTAACCACCTACCTGCTCTAAACTTTTATAAGAGCTTTTTTTTTTAGGGTGGCTACAGCAATAGAGAATAAATTCTCTGAAACAGGACAGCTCTTTCTTTGGTGGTAACTATCCACATTGACAGAGTCACCCTAGTACAGGTAATATTCACTGCTGTTGTATTACTGCACTTGCTAGTTATGTCAAAGGACTTATAAGCCATTCAAAAGCAATTCTTCATGCAAGAGATACAACTCAAGGATCTAGGTTGCCAGATATAATTCAAACTAGAAAATCTGGATAAATTTAATGAAACATCTAGATGCGCAGCAAATGTTAAAATATCATATTTTGAAGCTTGCCATCAGTCTGAAGGAAAAAAAAAAAAAAAGAGGTAACTAACATCACAGGAACAAAGCTCTTAGCATTCTTCCTGCAGAGCTATATCTCTGAATAATAGTAATAAATAAATAGCTGTTGCCTGAAGTTTGTAGTTTGTTGTACGGGATTATTTTTAGTTACCTAACTACCAGGTTTCAGACAAGTCTCAGACAGGCCCATAAGTGCCACATCTACACATCTTTCAAATACCTCCAGGGACAGCACCTCAATCACTTTCCTGGGAAGCCTGTTCCAACGCTTGACAACCCCTTCAGTAAAGCAATTTTTCCTAAGATCCGATCTAAACCTCCCCTGGCACAACTTGAGACCATCTCCTCTTGTCCTATGGCTTGTTACTCGGGAGAAGAGATCAATCCCCACCTCGCTACAACCTCCTTTCAGGTACTTGTAGAGAGTGATAAGGTCAGCCTCCTTTTCTCCAGGCTAAACAAGTTCCCTCAGCTGCTCCTCATAAGGACTTGTGCTCTAAACCCCTCACCAGCTTCGTTGCTCTTCTTTGGACATGCTCCAGCATCTCAATGTCTTTCTTGTAGTGAGGGGCCCAAAACTGAACACAGTATTCAAGGTGCAGCCTCACCAGGGCTGAGTACAAAGGGACAATCACCTCCCTAGTCCTGCTGGCCACCCTGTTTCTGATACAAGCCAGGATTCTATTGGCCTTCTTGGCCATCTGGGCACACTGCTGGCTCATATTCCGCCAGCTGCTGACCAACATCCCCAGGTCCTTTTCCACCAGGCAGCTTTCCACTCCTCCCCAAGCCTGTAATGCCGCAGGAGGTTGTTACGACTCAAGTGCAGGACCTGGCACTTGGCCTTGTCAAACCTCATACCATTGGCCTCGGACCACTGATCCAGCCTGTCCAGATCCTTCTGTAGAGCCTTCCTACCCTCAAGCAGATCAAGACTCCTGCTCAACTTGGTGTCATCTGCAAACTTACTGTGGGTGCACTTGCTCCCCTCGGCCAGATCACTGATAAAGACATTAAACAGAACTGGCTCCAATACTGAGCCCTGGGGAACACCACTTGTGACTGACTGCCAACTAGATTTAACTTGAACTCAACTGTTCCGTATTCTGTGTAAAGTAACTGCATTAAAAGATGAAGGCTCCTCTGGGGAAGAATCTATTCAGTGAATAGTGGAAAAGCTATTTGCATTTATACCAGCCCAGGGTCGTTGCATCTTTGTATTCAATCTGTTCTCTCTAAAGTCCAGTTTGGTTTCCCATCTTCCTGGTAAATTGCCTGTCTCAGCATCCATTATGCAGCTTGAGTTTTCTGCCCAGATACAGTACTCTCTTCTGTTGAAGTAGGTTATGTCAGTCTACCCCACAAAGCTTCCAGAACTTACTAATTAGTGCATATAGACTCTTTCTCTATGTGAACTCGCACATATTCCAGACTCCAATGCATGGAGTCTTTAATGAATGGATCTTTCTAGGAGCCCCCACTGGGGGAAAATACTACAAAATACTACTACTGTCTCATGGCAATGTTTACAAGTTGCAATCACACATCAAGATCTCAGGCATTCTATAAACAGTGAAATAACAATGCCTGTGTCCAGGCACTAATGTCATGATCTTGTAACTGTAAGTGAAAGATATCATTAATGACAGTAATGAAGTAAACAATAAAAATCCCAAATACTACGTAGGTGTCAAAACAAGTGCATCAACCAGAGTCCATCTGTTGAAGCGTACTTCAGTATCAATATAGATAACTAAAACTGAGCGTTAAGCATAGCACCTTATTGATTGATTAGATTTTGCATATAGCATTGTTTTAATACTATTAATACCCTCTTTTGTAAAACACTATGGGTTTGGTTGTGGTGTTCTTCTGTTCAGTCCATGGTGGCCTAAAATAAAGAATTGCCTTCAAAAATGTCTGCTCAGACCTACCTACTGAAGTTGCACTGTGATGAAACAATGGGCACTTGAAGTAAATAACAAGCAACTGGCTTTTCCTATAGGATAAGTAAGGATTTTTAAATTATCGTATAAGCATTTTTTCCACCACCAGGACCTCTGACTTGCTATCTTCCTAAAAATGTGTTAGGGGTTGTGTTTTCCTCTAAACTTTTACTTCACATTTTTTTCCTGTAATTTGGCAAGATATTTTCAGGGCAGAGAGGGGAGAAAAAACCTGCACTTAAATGTAACACTCCATTATAAGAAAATCACATGTCTGTACAGTCACTGTGATTATACATCTGCAAATCAACCTCAAATACTGAATATATTATACCTCCTAAAACAGAAGCTGGTGTTAGAGACAACAGCTTGATATATGAAGAGCCTGGAACAGAAAGATCCATCTCCTTCTCCTCTTCTTCATCTTCATTCATGTCTGCCTCCTCCAGGGGGTCAACTTCTGGTCGTGCCTGAAAGATTAAAAAAAAGGAAGTGTCAGCACAAAAATTCTGAATCTTCATTTCCTTTCATGATTTCAAGTGTCAAAAATACCAACTAAATACGAAAAGTTCCCCATTTCATTAATTTCACTCCATTTCATTAATTTGAAGCTGAAAGAATAAAAGCTCTTCTTCTACCTGAATGAAAAGCAAGATTGATTAATAAAAATCACATGGGTATGTAAATCCATATCTGTAATAGTACAATCAATCTTGACTTTTATGGACTGAACTAATATTACTAAAACTTCGTTTTCACTCTGATTCTTCTTCAAACATAGAGTAAATCAATGTTTTATTGGGGTTGTTTAGTCTGGAGAAAAAGAGGCTGAGGGGAGACCTTACTGCTCTCTACAACTACCTGAAAGGAGGTCATAGCAAGGTGGGTGGTAGGACAAGAGGAAATGTCCTCAAGTTGTTCCTGGGGAGGTTTAGATTGGATCTTAGGAAAAATTGCTTCACCAAAAGGGTTGTCAAGCATTGGAATGGGCTTCCTAGGGAAGTGGTTGAGTGACCATCCCTGGAGGTATTTAAAGTACATGTGGTGCTTAGGGACATAGCTGAGCAGTGGACTTGGCAGTGTTAGATTTGCGGTTGGGCTCAATGATCTTAAAGGTCTTTTCCAGCCTAAATGATTCTATGATTCTATGATTTCGGCTAGACGTTATTTTTCCATCTTCATTTTCAGAATTTGAAAAAAACCACAACATATTTACAATGTTTCCAATGAAAACGTATTTAACTCATTTTCTAACGAGTGTAAAGTAACAGCACCAGTAACAGAGCTACATACTACCATGCAAGAGATTTAGTATTGCAGCAGTGTCTAGAGGTTTCCCTCATTCTACCTTGTGCTCCTCTATGCAAAACACATTTTTCATTTGTAAGGTTTATGCTGAACTCTTCTCATTGATTTACATAAAGCAGGTACGTTTTTTCATTTAAAGTTGCTTATTCCGACCTCTTCATAATAGCCAATTACGACACTTAAATGGAGCCAATCTTGTAATAATGTGGGAAATAAAAACTTACAGAAGTATTTACTACACCATAAAGTACCAGTGGACTACTGATTATTGCCTACTCTCTCTTACAAAGTTAATGTAAAAAAAATAAAATCACACAGATGACCTTATATACTCATGTCCTTGCACCTTCATTTTGTAAGGTTATTAAGTCAACCGATCGAACTGAAGTTTCAGACCTCAACAGCCCTCTACGTACTTAAAAGCTTTCCAATAAGTATCTCAATTCTTTCCTGGCTGCCTTAATCAACAAAAAGGAAAATGTTATGCTGTAAAAGTTCAGAACAGAAACGTGGGAAAAGTCTTCCACTGAACTGCAAAAAAAGGACCTACTTTTCAAACTGACTTGCCCATTTCAGGAACAAAAGCACTAAGCATGAGTGTGACTGCAACGGATGAAACAGAAATCACAAGAGCTGCTTAGTGTCAAGACTCAACTGCAAGTATTAACAGAAGAGCATAAAATGCAAAATAAGTATCCAAAAGAATAACCTGCTGATTTAACTAATGAAAGAAGAAAAACTATGTTCTGACTCAGCCTCCATTTGTGGCTTTCCCATCCCATAAGTTTTAGTTATGCTAATCATACATAATATCATCCCATTTCACCAGCAGAAGCTCATTTTCCTTCTGTGAGGCTCTGATGGTTGTCTGATAGAGATGGCACAAGGCCTTATTTCCCCTTCCAGGAAGACACAACCCGTATCAGACGGAAGTGTCTTATGTCCTTACTGTTAAATGTACAACATTGTTACCTGTTCAGGAAGATGAAGAATTGTATGTTCTTCAGAGCCAAATGATGAGAGTGATTTATACGCTGAAATGGCTACAAGAGCATCCTAGAAAATTCACAGGAAGAAAAAGAAAAATCACAAGCACAATATATGGTATTGCTACCCACTGGAAACGCCACATACAAAGAGCCTATCCACTAACCACTGAATGCTGAAACACACTTCAAAATAACAATGTTTTACTGAGGTGCACTCTTAGTTGCTTACTTTATATATAAAACGCAAACTAACAAGACCAATTATCTAGGCTTGATAGCAAACATTCTGATTGCTACACTCCGTTATTGCTTTGAGGGTAGTTTATGTAGAAATATCTGAACTACATTTAAACTAAAATACTTTGGTTCCACCAGACCCAGGGTGGCGATAATCCAGCATTCCCACTGTGTTACAATACCCCACCAAAGAATTGAGTTAGTTGTCACAGCTGCAGCTTTGCCAAGGATGCTTCACCATGTCAAGGCTGAAGTCCACCAGAGGAGTCAAACTAGTTTGTGTTACAATTCTCCTTGGGAGTGACAGATCTTAGGACCATCTGTTACCACCTTTCATGTACATTACATTTCTTCAAAACCAGTGTTAAACGGTCAATGACAAGAAGAAAACTCTATTAGAAAATGAGATTGCTGACACTGATAACCCTGTCTTGACAGAAAGGTACAAAACTTAATATCCAGTCACTGACAGCAGGAATTAACATTTTCAGTTGTGTCACCTACCTTGTTTTGTGTGTTGTTCCAAAGGAAGCTGATAACTTGAGCTTTGAATTTCTATAAAAGCAAACAAAACATGCATTCAGATTTTCTTTAACCAAATAAGCAGATGAAATAAAGGCAGTTAACTGAAACAAACTGCTGCCACACCAACATGCACTGAGCTAGGAAAGCAGAAAGGGTGCACGTCTGAATTGTAGCTGCATTCACGTCTCACATTCTGGGAGAAGGAAACCTCTGATCAGCCTTGCAATGGAATTTCTCACCTACCTCCTAGGATTCACTAATGCAATCTAAAATTGTGAAACTCTATGGAAATGTATATTAGGATTAATTTGAATTAGGCAGTGCGTGCAGCTTAGAGGTATTAAAAAACAAGCAGGCACATTTAAAACTCACATACCAAGATATACCAAATGAATAGATTCACCTTAGTCCACAAGTACATACCTCATATTCGTTTGTATTCACTGTTAATGAGGGAACCAGGGCAAACAATTCATTCAGCGCTTTTAAAATGAGGGGTCTTGTATCACAACTCAGCTTTGGTGACAGAGCATTCCACGTAGAACGGATGCAAACAACCTGGAGGGGAAAGTGAGAGGCATCATTACTAAAAGCAATCCCAACTTGACTTAAATAACATTTGTTTCCAGCACTTGGCTTCTTTCTTCCTACTCGCGAACAGGAATTAATATAGGGTTCATTAAAAAAACGAACCAACCAAAAAAAAAAATACTAAAAATTAACTTTCATTAATAGTCTCAAAGTATATTAACTGACATCACGTAATAATACTGGACAACACTTCACCAGATAAAGCAGCTACCAGTAGGAATAAATAGGATATTGTAGCAATATATATAAAGTTGTAGATGTATCTTCATATAACTGCTCTACTTCACTTGTTCAAATTAGCTTCAACAAGCTGTCTCTGGGAGCTCAACCAGATGAAAGCAGAGGAAGCCGCAGAGGGAGCTATGTTCCCTGTCAACCCTCCAAAATAAAATGCCCTTAATCTTTAAACACAATGAAATCCAACCAAATTTGTGGAACAGAAAAGAAGAAAGTAAGATTGCAGGAATCCAGAAATTGTTGGGAAAATGTCAAACTAAAATAATCAATAATAAGATGGCTTCATTAGCGCTATACTAAGTAGGTCAGTTCTTAAAATTTGCAGTGAGAGAAATCACTTCAATGAACCAGAAACACTAAAAAAAACCCCAAAACTGTCAGAAAACCACAGATTATAGTAACATCATGCTTCGAATTGTCAACTTGCAAAAACTGTGAAACTGGTTTTAAAATAATAGATTTATTTTTATTCTGTTAATAATGAATCTGGAGTCTTGACATTTGCTTTCCAAGTCTTTAGAACATAGGAACTTCGCACTATTAAATCTCCCTTTGCAGTTATACTAGAAACCAGAAAGTTACTGTGCATTAAATAGAAGCTGAAATCACTTTAGATACACTTCTGCAATCCTGGCTATTAGGTCCTCAAGAGAATAAATAAATAAAAAATCAACCACAGCAAAATGTTGGCAATGGCATGTAAAAACAGGAGTATCTGCAGGCTTCCATGCTACAAAGAATCCAGTATTGTCCTGGTTTGAGGTA
>VYXH01002928.1:143492-172090 GCA_013397275.1 Burhinus bistriatus | reverse complement strand
GGCGGTGGCGGGAGCCGCGTCTGCCTGATCCCGGCGGGTCCCGAGCTGCTGAGGGTGCCGGCGGGAGGCGGGGAGGGCCGGTGGCGCTGGGAGAAGCCCGTCCGAGGCACGTTCTCTAGAGCCGCATCCGTTGGGACAGGGATGCGTTGGTGGCGCCTGGGTTTGGCCAGGATCAGTTCACTGGTGGTGGCTTCTGAAGCTGGTCATCTTTACTGTCGCATCCTTGCAACCCCACCCTTCTTCATCCTCTATTTTTGTTTTCTGGAGTCACATCGCGGCAGTCAGGGCTGTCTGCTTCCCAGACATCCTCACCCCACCCTGGATTTAGTGCAGAGTGCTTGCCAAAGAGTTCACCCGCTGCTTGTTCACCTGCCCCATCACCTGCAACCCAGGTGGCCCAGCCCTGCCTGTACAGGTTCCCTTCATACAAGCATGTGACCCAAATCCAGTATATCCCAGTACCTGTAAGGAGACCCAGGGAGCATGGCTTTCTTAGCTGCCTGTAAGGGATGGTTGTTTCTTGCTTTCAGAACATCCCAACACATGCGCTCTCACGAGTCAGCACGTTGCTTATTTAATGTTTCTCAATGCTACTACAATGCAAATCAATAGATGTTTCTATTCAGATGTTACTGTTCAAGTATGACCATTAAATCATCTAACTAACGTGTTTATCTTAACCGAAGGTGAAAATACGCACACTGTTATTTATGTTGGGTTTTTTTAATGTATTTTCAGGTAGTCTGATCCCAGCAAAAATACTGGACTAAGGGCATGGGAATCTGAAGACCTCTGTTTCTCCTAGAAGAGGTGAAGAAGTTAGAAAAAGTAACGTTAAAAATCTTTGTGGAGGTATTAATTTGCAAAAAGCACGTGCTTACGGGTGATGTGGAATGAAAGGGGGTTCATTTGCAGATTAATAAAATGATCAGCTGGAAGGTGCTAATGGCCGGACATGACGTTCTTTCTCAAATCTGATATGTGAAGTGATTTAGCCTTAGGAGTTTTCCTTGTCATTTTCACAAAATGTTGTGATTATAGGAATTGTCACTTTGGGTTAAACAGAAGGGTAAGCAAAGTTTTATATTAAATCTAAAAACCTCTCTGCACTTTTTGCAAAAACTGAAGACGTATTCCTTTCAGAAGCTCTGTGTTCGAGTGAATTGTCCACCAGGTTGCAGCCCCATTGAAGTAAAACTAAGTAAATGAATCCATGTTATAGTTTATTTTTATCAGCTTTGTTACTTGGGCTGTAGGCAAGACTGTTCTACTTCCAGGGCCAGGGGAAGGAAAATCAGGTATTTTCTTGAAATCCCTGTGGAAGTCATAGAAATGTAGTACTTTGTCGTAGCATGTTTTATGAATTATAGTGCTTGTCACTTTAGAATGGATTTCTTTTTCAATTTTATATATTTGTCAGAGTCCTAAAATTCTTTGGCATTTTGTCTGGCTTGCAAAATGGGGAAGATAGTTACAAAGTCAAAAAAAATATACATTATTTTTATTTTAAAAGTGGGTTAGGGAACAAGATTATTTGTATTAAATCTATGTGATGTAAGATTTTTGCCTTTCATGAAAAGGAAGCAGAATTAATTCAGCCATTGGTATTTTACCAGCTGAAGAACAATAAATGAATAATGCAAAGAATCAGTGGATATAATTACTGCGTCCTGAAATTCACCGTGCTGTTGGATTGTTTTTTTCTTTTTTTCAACTGAACCTTTACTTCCTGTTTATTCATTATTTCCAGTGATAAAATAAGAAGGAGAGATGGGAAACCCAGAAAACATTGGAGATGCATACGTTGCTGTGATTCGTCCAAAAAATACTGCTAGCCTGAATTCTCGGGAGTATCGAGCTAAATCCTACGAAGTAAAACTATTTAATTTTTTTTTATTTTTTTTTTTTTTAGAAAAATAAGTTACCACAAATATATAATAATATAGCAGAAGAGAAAATCTGAGAATAAGGTTGCTTAAATAATGTCTATGTATGTCATATACCTACTATGCATTGCCCCGTTCTTATGGTATTTGAACAGTATGGTTTTGTGATATCTTTGTGTTTCATTTCATTTCAGGGCCTTTTGCCCTGTGGGCTGCTTTGTCTTGTGCAGCCTTGTCTTTTTCTCTTTAACCTGACTGTTATGGAGATCATTCTGACTTTGCCATCCTGCTCTTCCACATTCAGTGCTTCATGAATTTTGTTACTGCTTTTACAGTGGTACAACAAATACCAAAAAAAAAAAAAGAAGTTCTGTGCTTGTTCCAGTTGTGCTTAAACTCCTTTGGTTTCATTATTGTTTGAAAGATTTTGTTGCTTGAAGTTCCCATTGAAGGCCAAAAGAAAAAAAGAAAGAAAGTTTTGCTGGAAACTAAACTGCAGGGAGGCACCGAGATAACCCAGAGCATCTTGGATTATGTATTAGAAGCCACCAAACCAATTTCACCAGCCAATCAGGGTATTAAAGGTAAAAAGATTTTAATCTGATTTATTGTTGATAGCGCTATAAAAATATTTTAAAAATTAAATGGGCATGGAAAGGTTGTGCAAAAGCATGAAAGTAGTTTAAAAAAAGAAAGTATGTTTTGAGATTCATCAAAAAACCCGAAGCCAAGTATACAGCTAAAACCTTTAATTTACCTTTGTTTCCCTTTACCTTCCATCTGTATAAAACGCTTATTAAAAGATTTTTATTAAGTGAAACTTCGCTTGTCTATACTACTTCTTCACCTCAAAATGAGATTTATAGCTAAACTTCTGGTAAACCAGATTGAGGTGGCTTTTTTATCCTTAATTTCAGCTAAAACTTGACTTGAACTAGTGAATTGATTGCTTCTAAAGTCTATTCTAAAGTTAGCATTGTTCAGTAGACAGTATCTATGTGAAAATATTTCTGGCATAACTATCACTTACAGATATAATTTGATTAGTACATTTTCTTTTTCACTTTTGTTGCGTGGCTGGTCTAGCAAACAACCTCACACTTGTGCTGACAAAAATTTGTTTAGCCAGCATATTTCATTTTCAGATTGGTATAAACTATACTGACTAAAGCACTTGGGTTTTTGCTGTGTACCTCTTTTCTGCTTTGTAAGTAAGGTTATACTGGGAAGGTTGTCAGTGTGGACAAGACAATGCGGTGCTAACAATTTAGAAAAGGAATAGCTGTTTGCATGATAAAATGTTGGGAGTGGCAATAACTGGAGTTCGGTGGACTTAACAAATCTAGCTGAGTAGCAAACATGAAATAACATAATAGCATTAATACATATTGAGGAATGCCTAGTAAAAGCAAAACCTGCCTGTTCCTTACACAGTTCAGAGAGCTTTAAATTGACTCTCACAGAGGGCACAAGCATTAATATGCATAGCTTAACGTGGCCACTGCTAAAATATGCAGCTGAGGTCAGAAAAGCAAACAAAATGCTAAATTCTGTAAGGGTGGAAGGGAGGATAAATGGAAAATAGTGTCATATCACTACATGAAAAAAGCATTCACCCTAACATGGAATACAGCACACAGCTGTGCTTTCCCATTTCAAAAAGAATCTTGTTTAACTTCAAGATATGTGGTTTGGGCGTGAATGCTACAAAAAAATCAGGGATATAGAAAAGTTGTTATGAAGAAAGGGGTACAGTCATGTCATTTTTCATGTTAATCAGTATATACATATTTATGTTTTTATTTTTTTCATATGTATTTAGATTTTCTTAGCTTGTTTTAGATTATAGCTCATAATAATCATCATTTTTTCTTCCTAGAAATTAGGAAGATTGAGTCTGGTAAGATTTCAGATAGCCAACTCTAGATTTTTTGTTTTGTTTTATTGGTTAATTAATTATTTTGGGGTTTCTTAATACTGTGCTAGGAAAGCGCGTAGTGTTAATGAAGAAGTTTCCTCTTGATGGAGAGAAGGCAGGCCAGGAGGCATCACTTTACATTGTTCCAACTGTTGTGAAAGGTAACGAGCATAATTTCTGAAGTTGCACCCATTTTAGCAGAAGTCCAGTTGAGGGTTTATTAAAAATTTTTATGAATATGCTATATGGCTTTTTCTGTATTTAAACATTAAAAGTTGCATTCAGGTGGAAACATCTCTCTGAATACTTTAAAACTTGAAAAAGTTACTTAAAATTAAGGAAAAAACCTTGGGTTTAATGTATTGCCTTTGTTTCTGTAATGATAGCACACTGTTTTAAGCTGTATTTGTTCACTTGATTATATTTCAAAACGTATGCATTAACTTGTATAGAATTTCCTGAATGTAAACGTAAGAAAGACATCCTATTCAGTTCAGTGTTCTTTATTCTGAGAAGAATGCTTACTGAAGTCCGTAAATAGGTTTGTTTGAATAAGGAGTGGTGAAAAAAGTCTTTAGAAGGCAAAGTAAATTGTTTGTCAGGAAAGTATTTTTAAACAAAGCCTGAAGTAAATGTCTGTGTGCTTTTGGGGAAACTCCTTCATTTTTGCCTTACTGATAGGCCTTAAGGATAAAAACTATCAAATAAATACCACTGTGGAGTTACCAATAGCAATAAATACCTCTTCTAGTCCCGAGTCCTATTCTTTTTTTCTGGCAACAGTATACATTTAACATTAATTCCTCAGGTGAAGCTGATCACGCTGATGGAATAGTAACTGAACACTTTCAGGTTTTTAAGGCTACCATGTTGAGTTGTGAATTGTTACATAAGGATTGTATGTAATTTCTATCAATTGTGATTTGGAAAAAAATAAGTTATTCTAGTGTAAAGTTAGAATATACTCTCAATTAGTTAGGAACCTGTAACTACAAAAGATGCAGAAGGGAAAATATGATTCTTCTCATCGATGTGTCTTCAGAGTATGTTTCCTTTTTAGATAATACAAAATACGCATACAGTCCTGGATGCCCTGTGTTCTACTGTTTACAAGACATCATGAGAGTCTGCAGTGAATCCAGCACCCATTTTGCTACGCTTACTGCAAGAATGTTAATTGCCTTGGATAAGTAAGAAATGCCATCAGTAAAAATACATTAAAATAGAAGTTAAACAAGATGACTTGTAGATGTAGCACATAGTTTTTATAGCATTCCTGTGATGTTATTTCTTCGTGTTTATCAGAAACTGAAATGTTGACAACAGATTTCTAGATCTTTGTAAAAATCTTTTTGCAAACTTAAGAATGGTGTGCTTATCTAAATCAAGTGGCTTTTTGGAAGTTCTTGCTCACACTGAATGTTATGCAAAACCATATAAAATACTAATGATTAATCTTCTATAAGTGACATAATTGTCATCTTTCAGAGTATTTGCCAGAGTGTAGTAAAAATATCCCGTTAATTGTATACCATTAAGATTTGCATTTAAATTAAACCTCCCTTTAGAAAAGGAGTGTCTTCCCCATCCATACAAATTTATTTGCAGTAGGGAGTAAACTTTGAGAAAGGTGATTAGTTGTTTAGTCAGATTTATGGTAGTTTGAAAATTGAATAAATGAGCAGTTTTTTGGTCTTTTTTATATATCCTTAAGAAAGAAATAGCAGATGTACTTACGTATGAACTTGTTTACATTCATAAAATTAGCTGAAACTCTTGGCTAACACGAAAAATTCTAAGTTACAGGCTATTAGTTAAAAAGGTTCTATGTGTAGGGTTTTTACAGTTTATTAGTAGAGTTGTAATATTTCCATGTATACCATTGTGCCAGTTACATTTATTTGCTGCTTAATGAATGCCCTCAGACTCTAAGCTCTGCTTAAAATGTGTTACGAGCCTTACAGTTGTGAGAGAAGCTTTTGAAGTATAATAGAAAATAGTTTATATTGATCATTCTGTATGTATGTAATCTCAACAACACTTCTCAAACTACCATAACTAATTTATCTACCAACTGCTTAGAGAAAATGCCTGGAAATACCTCAGAAAGGCAAGAAGGTGGTTTATAGCACAATGACTGCTATTTTTACCATCATCCTTCCCAGCAGGACCATGAATAAGTGAAGGGAATATGATTTTTGCAGCACATGATAGCTTGGATCTGGGACTTAAAAATCCACGTTCTGCCCTCCTTACACATGTTAAGTGTGGGGACTGGGACAGACAGGATTCAAGTGGTCTGTCAGTGGATCTAGCTTTCCAAAGCATGTACTTCTCTTCCTTGTATATTTCCAGGCTAAATTCACTAAATGGAATTTGTTGTATTCCAGCAAAGTACATGTTTATCTCAAGCTTGTGAGAAAGTGCATGTGGAAACCTAAATGCAAACCTGGCTTTAGACCCTTAGTTAAAATGTGCCTCGTTCAACATAACACTAAAATAATTTAACAGTTCAGTGAAAATAATATTTATTTAAAAATTGAAATTAATAACTTGTCCTGAGCCCTGTGTTATATTGTATATATGCCAGGAAAAAAAGGCAGCAGGTGTACAGTGCTGACTTTCCCCAGTAGCTCAGAGTAACAAGGCTCTAAAGCCCTTCTGCACGGTCAGTACAAGCGCACTTAGAAGAGAATAACCTTCAGCATAGCTTTGTGAAAAGGCAGGTGGTAGCCTATGTGAAAGAGACTGAGCAGTTTGGAAACTGGACCTTCTGGTTTTTTGCTTTTTCCCATCTCTTCCCTAATGAAACACATCAGTTAGAAGGCTTAAGTCAGCACAGATACTGAAACTCAACCTTAAACTGATTCAAGTTTCAAAATTTTTATATTGAAGGTAGTAATACTGATAAACTGAAAGTAAACAAAACAGTGACACGTTGGTGTGGTTAAGTGTTTTGGCTATAACCAATGTTACTCTTGCCTTAGCTTAAAATTTCCTTTTCTTTGAGAGTTTGGATCTGCAGGAAATGTGTTTGAGCAAATACATTTGCTTAACTATATTTAGTTAAAAATGTCACGTTTGGAGATTAATTTAGTGCTATGAAATTGGCTGTGCACATTATAATTATTTTTTTTTTAATTAAAATGTGTGTTTATCATACATGCAATCAAACAAAATAATGGACAGGCATGACCAAAACAGTCCTTTTCTACCTGAAAATTAATTACTTGCCTATTCTGTCCTGTAGGTGGTTGGATGAACGGCACACCCAGTCTCACTCCATCCCGGCTTTATTCAGACCTTCTCCTCTTGAGAGAATTAAAACAAATGTAATAAACCCTGCCTATGCTATAGAACCTGGTCAAACAGAGAGCTCATTACACATGGGTTATACTGCCCTGGAAATAAAGAGTAAAATGCTGGCATTGGAGAAAGCAGATATGTGTATCTATAATCCTTTGTTTGGATCTGACCTTCAGTATACCAATAGGGTAAGAACTGTACTTTCATTTTATGTTTGTGAAACATACGTGCATTTTCATTTTACAATTCATTCATTTATTTTACATGAGTGTGTCCTTTATGTATAATATAATCAGATTTCTTTCTTGCACACTTACTGCTAAATGGTTTTTCAAATCCTCACATTTGAACACCATTCTCTTTAGTTATAAAATGTTACTATCAGAACATAAGAGAATACCCAGCCTCAATGGGGATTGTTTAGCCAAATCTCAGTAAGGTGTTTTTTCAGTTGTGTTTAAATTGTGTTTAAATTATGTCTTCACAGGTTGACAAAGTGGTAATAAATCCATACTTTGGCCTTGGAGCCCCAGACTATTCAAAGATTCAGATTCCTAAAAGAGAGAAGTGGCAACGTAGCATGAGCAGTGTCACGGAGGACAAGTATTATTTTACATTCCTTTTTCATTAACAGATAATTTTGTTTTGTTATATTACAGTACTACTTGGTCAGAATGAGATTCCTATTCACTTTAGGGCTTTACTGTATAAATACATATTTTTAAAAAAATTCTGTTTGAAATCTCTAAGTACTGAAATGCAACAGTGGAGGGACAGATCAAGAAAAGTTTAAATTATAAACATTAGGGAAGTATTTCTTAGCATAATGAATACAGTTGTGGCTTGACTACTGCATGACGAAAATACTAGTGAATACTGGCAAATTTTAGGTTCATGAGCTTCATTTTTATTCTTCATGTAGATCTACAGTTAGTGCTAGTAATTTAAAAAAAGTCAATGTTCTTAACGAAATATTTCAGAATTGTGTTTTCCTCCTGTTTCCCCTTCTAATTCATAGGGAACACCAGTGGGTAGATGATTTCCCTCTTCACCGCAGTGCTTGCGAAGGCGACTCTGATTTACTAAGCCACCTTCTGGATAAGAAGTTTTCTGTTAATCAGCTAGATAGTGACCACTGGGCACCTATTCATTATGCATGCTGGTAAGTCAGATGAATATAGTTTTACCAATCAAGCGCATTCTTGCTATCACAATTCTTTAGCGCTAATCATTTATGTAATTTAATCATACAGACTCAAAAATGAGAAATCAAAAAAAACTCTAGACTTCTTACACTTTGACTCTAATATATGTTAGTGTTAACCTTCTGAAGAGAAAGATTGCTTCAGGTTTTGAGATCATCTCAATTTGAATGGTTTCAGAGGAGACCAGCTGTGGAGATCGTGTCATCAAACACTTATCTATTGCCTCTTACATCTGTCCTGAAGCATCTGTTCTAATTCCTGTTGGAGACACTGGGTCTAGTTTAGTGTGGTAGCTTTTACAGTCTTTGTTGGTTAAAGGCTGTAAGCAGTTCTACAGCACAGCAATAGCTGACCTGAGCACGTTTTGGTGACAGTCAAGCTTTGAGTGGGAAGCTGGACTAGGTGATCTGCAGAGGTTAACTTGTCTGACTGTAACTCTGCTATGATTTAATTTGTTAGTGCTTGAGAGCTTTCCTCAGTTGTTGTAAAAATGCTTTTGTTTTATCTTTATGCAAGTTAGCCTTCTATATATATAGTAGTGTCTGATGATATGAATAACATGAAGATCAAATTTGGATATTAAAAAAAAAAAAAAATCTGATTTTTAGTGGTTGTCACAAAGTTTGCCTAAACAGTATACACAAGATTTACTAGTTAATCACTGTGAGGCTTAAGAGTACTCGGGATCCATCTGCATGATATCAGAAGCTTTACTTTGATTCTCACACAGATTTATTTATTGTTTTAGGCAAGGCTGAACTCTGTTTTGCCATGACTGAATTGCTACAACTACCCAAAATTAGCTAGTTTAAAGCAAGGTTCGGTTTGTCTGTAATTAATCCAATAAATGATTACTAGACCAATGGTTACCAAAGAAGTGCAGAACTGATACTAATTTCTAAAAACTTACTCATGTTCCATTGTCTTTGGTGTCATTTCAAAATTAAAAACTCTTCAGCATGGAAATATACTTTTCCATATTTAGGATTATCTGAAAAAAGATTTTATTTTAGATCTGCTATGTGTGTTCCGCTTTAAACCTGTCTGCAGGTATGGAAAAGTTGAAGCCACTCGAATGCTGTTGGAGAAAGGGAAATGCAATCCAAATCTTTTGAATGGCCAACTTAGCTCTCCTCTTCATTTTGCTGCTGGAGGTGGGCATGCTGAAATAGTACAAATTCTCCTAAATCATCCAGAAATTGACAGAGTAAGTTCTGTTTGTGTATAGAAATAGCAATTTTAGCAACAGTTTCTAGTTTGTGTATGTGAAATATTTTGTGTCCAGATCACAATGTGTAAACACACTGATCCTGTTGAGAGATTACCAAAAAATGGTTAAATATTTTTCATTACCTCTACTTTTCCTAGGGTGTATCAATTAAATGTTTGAACACAAGGATTGAGGATTTAATTATCTCAAAAAAATGTGTAAATGTTTAACTGTGTCCAGTGAAAAAAATGTATTATCAGCGTTTCTGTTTATGTTTGTAGCACATTACTGATCAACAAGGAAGATCTCCACTGAATGTCTGTGAAGAGAACAAACAAAATGAGTGGGAAGAAACTGCAAAACTGCTGAAGGAAGCCATAAATAAACCTGTATGAGTTTATTTTCTAAGTAGTTGAAAGCTTATATTTAATTTACACATAAACTTGTAGAAGAGCTGGGCTCACTTATAGCTGTTACTGGAAGTGTGCAGTATACTGAAATTCTTAGTGTAAATATTGACAAACTGACATTTTGTCTCTAATATATTTGTATTTATTGCTCAAGAAGTACATGTCAGACTTTAAATGATGTTTTGATTTACTTGTAGGAGCATCACATCAGCTACCCATTTTATGTCTACCTTTGATTATACAACCACCAGCTTGCTTTATGCATCGTCATCTTCTATGTGGATAAACAGGAGGATTCAGATGGCTAAATGTAGGCTTCTACAAAATAAGCTTTACATCAGTGTAGGCTTCCGTAGCAGTCAGTGGAGATCTAGCTAGGACAGTAAGCAAAATTTACGATGTAATTCCTGTCATCATGAAGTAGATATAATTAGCCAAATGATACAAAACCACTTGTTTCTTTTCTTTGACCTCAGATGCAATGTGTATCTCTGTAGGTAGGTGGCAGTAAACCTGTCAGTTTTTCAAGATGTTTTAGATTCTCTTCATTTCACTCTCTATAAATGAATCTTCCAAAATAATTAATGAAGGAATTGACCTGCTTTATTTTAAGGATCTTACTATGCAGTTGATGAAATGGCAATTGTGTGCCTAATGACTCTAAAAGACTAATGCACACATTTTAAGTAGATTTCACAACATAATAGGTGATACTATGTTGTTGCTTATTACTATTGAATTAATACATTTAAAAAAAAAAAAAAGATAGAAGTTACTGCAATAGGAGTCACAGTGACTACTGCAGCAAAAATAGACTAATGTTTTCCATTCCAGCCCCATTTTCAGTCAGTTGTCATTTTCCAAGGCATTCATTTTTTTCCAGAAGTTTTTAAGATTGATGTCTCAGTTCTTGATGAGTAAGTAGATTTGAAGAAGGGAAATAACAAATTCCTGCAACTTTTTATTCAAGCAGCTGAAACATTTAACCTGTTAGATGAAAACAAGAAGTTTAATTGATTTACAACTTGTGTGTCTATGCTTTAAACACTTGATTTACATTTAAGCACATCTTTCAGGAGGCATACTCTGCACCCACATGCAATTCAGTGAAAGCTATGGGAGTTCTGAAGGGGGAAAATGATCTATTTTTAGTAGTACTATGGAAGCGCTAAAAGATCTTAGATTATATTCTTATTGTACTGGGGTCTGTGTAAAGGGTGGTGCTTCCCTCTGAGAAATACATCTTTTTAGTATAGACTAATGAGGGGAATAATTCATAACCTGCCAGTAATAGTGAGGTGGACATTTTGGGATATGCATAGGCAGTTGAGCCCAAATCCCTCAGGGAGCTTCTAAATGCCTGCTTGCCTTTGAGTTCAACAGCAGTTAAGTCCTCAATATATCAGTAAGATCTTTCTTGGAGTTATTGTGGTAAGAAGCACAGCATAAGAACTTGCACAGGACATGAAACAAGCAGTTTTGATCAATAGTAGATATGCAGGAGTTGTGCAGTGTTCTTTTTCTCAACAGTATGGATGTTGTTGAATTATGGTAAAATTGCTTTCCTCTTCAGAAGTACCAACAGAAAGGATTTGAACAAGTTCTTTGTTTAATATGTTTACATTTTTATGTAGTATGAAAAGGCACGAATTTATCGTATGGATGGGTCATATCGCTCTGTTGAGTTGAAACATGGAAACAATACTACTGTACAGCAGATAATGGAGGGGATGCGCTTGTCTCAAGAAACTCAGCAGTATTTCACTATCTGGATCTGTTCTGAGAACCTCAGTAAGTAACAAGGAAGATCATTATACTTGAGAGTTTATCATAGTTTTTTTATTTCTGCTTGTCTTTAGAAAAAAAATACTATTTTCTTAGGAAAATAGGAAACAGTCTCTGACAGGTCTGTAGTAACCTCTTTCTATCAGCTGTTAAATGCCATCCTTTGGGAATTAATTTGTATCTAGACTGTCTGTTAATACACTTTGCCCCTGCCAGAGACTGTGTAATCCCTGAAGGTCTCCTGCTTTATGTCTTTTGTAATGGGAGTGAAACCAATTTTTCTATGTCCTCTGCTTAAGCTTTTCTCCAGTAGATCAACTCCCAGCCTTTACAGTCTGATGTCTCCAAACTGTGCTTTCAGAGCTATAGAGAGCTTCTCAATTTTAGCCATCGTTTTGATACCCCCAATAGGTCTGACCCTCTATCACCATGGCATCTAGAATGTATTTCATCTAGGAAGATGAGGCTAGTCCAGATTGCCTGTTACAGGGCACCTTTGCTGTCATAGTCCTTACTGCTAACCTACCCTGATTTTAGTGGTATTTTGCTTCCCAGAGTATCTGAAATTGGATGCATGTAGTTGTTTTTACCAATGTTTAATCTATTTAAAACTAGTAACTAAAGTAAAGCTGATTAATGTTTTTTTTCATTAGGTCCTTTAATCATACAAATTTTCATGTGTTTTGCACCGAAATTATTTCTGATAAACAAGTTTTCAGCTATATTTGGTGGAAGGGAATTTTGATGCAAAGCATCATTATTACATTTGCCATATTTTTTGGTATTTCTGATCTAAATAAAATTATATTATAGTTGTAGTTTGAGATACGTAGCAGAAGATAAATAAAACCACAAAAGAGTCAATGATTGTGATTGCGTTTTGTCAGAAAACGTGGTAAACAGTACTGCTGCAACAAGACAGCTATGGGACACATAATGGATTTACAAAGCACAATTCAGGTCTGGTAGGATACTGTGTTGACAGTACCATTAACACAGAAGCTTTGCATTTAAAATTTTATTTACTGTTGTCGATCATCCGCTACGGTGGCTTTGTTACTTGTTATTTATTATCTATAAATATTGCAGGAAATCTTTTCTTCGTTCTTTTTAAATCTTTTTCTCCCAGTGTCCTGCCATTTGCCTTTTTACTTTGCTGTATGTCACATGACTACTGTAACCCTCAGTTAAACATAGATGTTAATGTCTGGAAGAAAAGGAAGTGTTTGAGTGTTGAAGTCTTGCTGCTTGTGCCTTTTCTAAGTATGTATGTCATGTTTTACTCAAATCATTGAAATACTACCCTTGCATTTGAGGGGCAGAGCTCACTGATAGATTGTTTGTTTAAAAACAAGTAATTCTGTAGATATTTAACCTAAGTTTGAAAATTAGTCAGCTTCTGATTTACAGCTTCAAACAACTAATGTAAAAGTTTCATTATAAAATGTATTTATTGCAGTTTGTGAACAACTGTAAAGACCATAGTTTTCTGTTTGTAGGACGGATAATGTTTTTCTGTGTTTGAATGTAAGGCGGGTAAGTTGAGTGAACAGATTATTCTCAGTGAAAAGATGTTGCACTGTAACATGTCCTTTGAGATTATTTCATATAATGTGAAATGTTACAATGTAAAAGCCAGAGCAGTGACGATGAGGCAGATACAGCCTTCTAGTTCCTCACTACTAGAAAACAGCCAAGCAATAATCACAAGGACATGCAGGGTAAGTGAATGAGCATAACTGAAGGTATGGACTCTAGTAGGACTGTAGCTGAAAGCTCTGTATTAATTTCTCAGCTCTTATATATGCAGAAAAACATGAAACATTGAATGACTGTAGCCTGTTGAGAATCAAGACATTTTACAGATTAAAAAAAAGAATGTCTGTTCTGAAAAGATTATGGTTTATATATCTCCAAAAATGGCAAATACATTTATAAGATAAGCTCTATCTATATTTTTCTATCAGAAATAAGATTATTGGACTTTGTATTTCTCCCGTAATAATTGAGACAACAATCTGTAATGTTTTATTATTGTGTTTTTAAGGTCTGTCTTTGTATTCCATTAAATTTTTAAATACCACTTCACTCTTGAGTAGCTGAAAATATCAGCGGTTCATCGCTAGTGCATGTAGTGAATTGATGCTTAGAGTTTTGTCAAAAAATCCATGTTTTCAAAGCCTTTTATATATAGCATTTTAGAAAACATAGGGGAAAATGTTTGTTAATAAGGCCTCAGTTTCAGATACTCTGGTTTTGGTGCAGCATTTAATCATATATATTTATGTGTGTGTGTGTGTGCTGGGTTATACTGTTTGTTTATTTATAAAAAAAGCCCTGTTATTTTTCAGGCCTCCAACTGAAGCCATATCACAAGCCTTTGCAGCATATTCGAGATTGGCCTGAAATATTCACTGAACTGACAAACTTGGATCCTCAAAGGGAAACTTCACAGCTTTTTCTGAGAAGAGATGTGAGACTTCCACTGGAAATAGAAAAAAAGGTCTGCGCTTGGAAGTAATAGCATGAAATCATGGTCAGAGTCAGAACACTTTGACCATCAATGCTCAGTGTGTTTAATGACTGTAGTAATTTCCAAACTTATTTAAACCAGACCACTCCTCTCCTTTTCTCTAATAGTTTAAGTCTTCAGGTTTCTTCCTCCCTCTCGCCTTCCCACCCTCTCTCTTCTCTCTCTCTTTCTCACCTTCCCAACTGTCTGGTTTATCATAAGTCTGTGTGCCTCAGTCTCTGTCTGTCTATCATACAGCTAAAAGCAACCTGCCCCATTTTCTTTCTCTTCCTTGTGCTGTGATTTTTCAGATATTTAATTGGTCAATTTCAGTGGGATTATTCAAACATATTATTGAAAATGGATTCATGGGTAAAAAAACCCACAGGTCAGTATTTCTGTGAACCTTCTGATTGGGTGTGGTATGCTAGTCACCTTTAATTTGTAAGTGTGTTAGATCAGTGAAGTGTTGCATTAAGTCAATGAAAATAGTAATTTTTTTCTGTTACAAAGTATTACTAAAATGTGCACTTCAGTGAGGATCACACCTTTGTCTTCTGTCTTGGAATCGGTGAGAAATGTACTTACAGTTTCTAAGCTCATTTTCTTTTACAAAGAAAACATATTATTTAAATCTTTTCAACAGATTGAGGATCCATTGGCTATTCTTATCCTTTTTGATGAAGCCAGATATAATTTACTGAAAGGTTTCTATACATCACCTGACGCCAAGCTGATCACACTGGCAAGTCTGCTTCTGCAAATAGTCTATGGAAATTATGAGAGCAAGAAACATAAACAGGGCTTTCTAAAGTAAGTGTGTGTGTTTAAAACTAAAAATTACAGATTTATGTTAAGTATTTTTAAATAGCACTTACTATGGGACTCTCAAATTTTACCTATGACATATTTATTATTTTTATCCATCACTGAGCTCTAGTTCAGCATAATCGCATAACCCTTGTAGCATTAATAGAAGCTGGATATGGAGTCTGAAAAATATATTAACCTTAATTATCGCAGTCCCAGGCAGAGAGATGGAGGTTCTGTATTCTGTAAGTCTATACCGAGATACAAGAATACCAAAATGAGTAACAGTATTCATATGAATGAAGGGTTTTGACAGGACTGAGACTTTCGACAATGCTGAAGAAACCTCTTACTATGTCCAGTTAGACCAACTTCTGGGATTGGCTATCCTCCCTCTTTGAAGGGGACAGACAATGCAGAGATACTATTTCTGTTCTCTCATGAACTGCTATACTAAATTGGTCAGAAACAGAGCACCAGTAGGGCTCTGCCAGATGGTGCTTTTCTCTCCCCTTCTTTCTGCTTGCCAGCACAAAAGTAGCTGAGCTCTTCTGGGATATGGCTTTTTCCTCCCACGTACATTTCTACAGCCGTATCTGAGCACATCAGGATTCCCGTTCTCTACTGTGTGTGCACTTTCACTCCACACCCTACCATCTCCACCTCCATTCACGTAAGAGCAGCTGTGCTATTCTGGAATGCTACTATGCTTCTCATCTTTCATTCACAGCATCAACTGAGCTGTCTTGGCTTGCCTTTTTTGGTTGTATTCTCCACCATCAGTACATCAGGGTGCATTTTCTACTACAGTTAACGCTGATGTAAACGCAGGTTGCCTCTGAAAGGGCTGGCTGTACTGACTGCACTTGTTCATTCCTTTCTCTTCCTTCTGTTGGGTGTAGGGACTGTACCATTACAGAGTAAGCGAGGTGAATGAGCTCACTGACTGGAGAACTTTTCAGTGGGCTTGTTCAGTAGGTTCAGCTGTTAACCCACCTTGTCCTGCAGTTACACAGTTGGTAGATCGAGAATAAGGAGAACTGCGCTTAAGTGGGACTGCCCACCTGCAGGAGTGTGCAGTTAAATGCAGCTGGGTTTAATAGGAAACTATCCCCTGCTGAATCCCAGGAACTGCCGGGCGGTGTTCCTTTCCACATTGAGGCAAATCAGCAGTGTGTTTCTGAGCTGATCCTGCTTAGTGGAAGTGTTTGACTCTATAGACAGGACTACTTGGATAGTTTAGGCCAGATAAAGAGCCTTATGGGCACTTGGGCATGCTTTCCATCCATTTTCAAATGAAGATGTTGGAAAATATCTTGAATTGTTCTTCTTCAGACAGATGAAGAGATTTATATTCTGATTTTTTTGGTAGTTGACATAAATGTTTATTGAAAGACTGATAATTTCAAAAATATATCTAGGCTATTGTTTTTATGAGAGTATCCTTGACTTTAAAGATCTGGATGCATTGTCCTGTGCAGGGTTTTTGTTTGATAGATCATATGTGCAGTTACTGACAAATATAGTTTAAAAATTACTAAATAGATTACATCACTAGGTTTTTGAGATGACCTTAATTGTACATAAAAGCAAACTAGTAAAGGCTTTGTTTCAATGTTTTTTGTTTTCTGTTTTGGGGTTGTTTTTTTTTTTAAAGGCAGCTTATATAAATTGCTTCACTTCCATGTCATGTATTATATAATTTTCCTGTGGAAATTAATTGGGCCAAGTCCTTGCTGAATACACCAGTGAAGGGAAGACTATCTATAAGCTGTCATCTTTTCTGAGTATGTGATATTACGGTGTAAATGGCTGTTCATGTATAATTTTGGCTTCCAAACTAGAATTCACCAAACTGGTCTGTAATCAAGAGTCACGTGCTCTGCTGCTAGCATTTTCTCTCTCTGCCATGTCCGTGATGCATGACACAAAGTGTTTTAACACAAAGCTGGATTTCTATTAACTGAGAATTACACTATATCTTAGGAAGCCTTAGCTTACATTTCGGAAAAGCTTCTCAACTGATGAGACAAGATAGAGTAGGAGGTGACTAGCTCAATATGTGACTTGAAGATACAAATTGGTAGACATTGTTCCTTCTCCTTACTTTTAGTGAAGAAAAACTTTTTTCTGCTTTGTTTCTCTCTTAGTGAAGAAAATCTTAAATCTATAGTACCAATCACTAAACTAAAAAGTAAAGCTCCTCATTGGACGAACAGGATACTTCATGAATACAAGGTGAGAGAAATAATCACATAATAGAAAATCCTGTCTTAACTTTTTTTGACTCTTTGGTTGACAGTTAATGAACAAAAATACTGGTATATAAAGCTAGAACTATGTAAGTTCTGAATTTCTGGGATGGGTTGTTGGAATGCTGTTTTTCTTGTACACTTAGAGTTGATCTGTTTGTTAGAAGTAAATATCACAGAATCACAGGGGTTCTGTTCGTTTATCTTCAGTGTTAACTGTGTATTGGGGCAATTCAGGCATACATGTAAAAAAAATCTACTCTGATTTATTTTGACATCTGCTTGTAGCGATAGATCCACAAAGTCCTTTTTGCTAGTGTAACTTCTATGTTAGGGATCTGATAGCGCTGCTGATGCGCGTATGTGCACACACGCAAACCCCTTTGACTAGAGCAGTCAACTGAGCAAAAATTCTAATTGTGGACTTGGGCTGCTTCTGTAAAAGACATCTGAGGGCTGTGAATTCCAAACAGAGTCAGAGGCACCTGGAGATGAAATTCATGAACTTCCTAAAAAATTGTGGCAAAAGTGAGGTGTGTCAGAGGGAGAACTATACTGACTGACATGCTACTAAAGGTAGCTGCCAGGAAACACTGCAGAGCCACCCAGGGAATGTTTTCAGACCTTGCCCCTGTTTTGAGATAAGGATACTCAATGAAAAACTTTCTCTTGGTGCCCACACATTTTTTTGTCAGAAACCAGCAGATCATTCCTGTTCTTTCCAATAACAGATGAAGTAGGGGATGATGGTGGTCTTTCTATGACTATGGTATAGCAGAGTAGCCTCTACTCTTTCTTGTATCAGATAATATGTAAGAATGAGCATAACTTTCTTGACTTCTGCTCTTAGGACATTATTTTAGGGTTTGAGGGAAAGGGAAAGGAGTTGCAATCTCTTGTTCCAAAAACATTAATATATTTTACATTTTTAAAATGGCTGTGTAGAATTCATATAAGCTGTAATGCAGAGTGTGGATCCGAAGAGGTTGGTCCCATTCATCACACCCACAGTCATGGCCCCCCAGCTGTTGAAGACGTGTATTCTCTCTCACGCTTGTGCCTTCTCATCTCGTGTGTGGCCCAGCCAAGTTTTTTGTTTGTTAGTGTACTTTACATCAGTCTGTTTTGAGGTGGGAGGACTCTAGTGATCCTTTGTTGTGACTGTTTCACTCTACTGAAGAGGAAGAAACAGAAGCCTGTCTCATTCTGAATGAAGGCTCCACTAAAGAAAAGAAATCTGCACCTCTATTTTGCTTAGAAAAGAAAAAATATCAATGTTTTTTTGGGGGGCGGTACTTGTTCATCTTACCATGCCTTGCTGGATTGGACCCCTTCAAGAAGGAAGAATGCTTAGTTTTAAGCATTGCGATGCATTTAGTGTCATGGGTGCATAGCTGCTTATCCCTGATGAGTCTGACATACTTCTGAGAGGGAAAATTGTGGGGCCCTGCAGAGGTTAGGTGTCTGTGGCTCAGATTTCTGAGGCTCATACGTGCATCTGCTTTCTGCCTCAGTCTTTTGGCAGCTGAGCCTTTCTGTGGCTCTAGGGTTTAATTTAGGTGTAGAAAATGGTTGCTGGGAAAGCACTTTGGGAATCCTCGTTTAGTGGGAATTCCACTAAATACTGGATTTTCTTCAAATAACCACAGTTATTTGGGAAGACTTGTTGATTGCCACTGTTCTCTATTTCTAGAATCTCAGCACCAGTGAAGGTGTAAGTAAAGAGATGCATCACCTTCAGCGCATGTTCTTGCAGAATTGCTGGGAAATTCCTACGTATGGAGCAGCTTTTTTCACAGGACAGATATTCACCAAAGCAAGTTCAAGTAGCCATAAAGTCATCAAAGTGTATGTAGGAGTAAATGTGAAAGGGCTGCACCTCCTCAACCTGGAAACAAAGGTCAGCTTAAATGAACTGCCAATGATAACTGTTCAGCTTAATTCTGTTCTCTTAAATTCTTTGCTAGTAGTCATTACACATCTGACTGTTTCGTTGAACTTGACTGTGAAGATTTCCAAGATTTTAAGATCTTTATAAGGCGCTACTAATAGAAAGCCTGGTATTTTTCCACTTGACTACTTTATAAGCTACAGCTAGACTGTGGAACATACTGTTCTAAGTCAGAATCCTGTCCAGGTGAACTAAGGAAAGGTCAGCTTCTAAGTATGGAGAATATTTTCTGAGTGACAGTTTCCTACATTTCATTGTAGGCTTTACTCCTCAGCCTCAAGTATGGGTGCTTTATGTGGCAGCTGGGAGATGGAGATACGTGTTTTCAAATCCACAGTCTGGAAAACAAAATGAGCTTTATTGTGCATACCAAACAGGTAAGCATTGTCATTTTTCATCCTTTATGTTCAATTATTTTTTTCTAAGCTAGATAGATGCCTCTTCTCTCGAGATTGACCACCCTTGTATAGTATAAAAGAAGCCCAAGCCAAGCCCCCACAAAAATGATCTTAAAACTTTCTTTTTATGATTTTAGAATGTTTGCTTGTTTTCCTGACATGTGAAGCCTTTAGGGTTCAAAATACATAAAATGCATCTGTAATCATTAGGGTAAACTTTTTTTAATTGGAACTGCTTGTTGCGTGTGCCCAATCCCTCAAGACTCTAAGGGTAATTCCAAATATGATGAGAATCACAGAGTTAGAGCTTGTAACTTTACTATCAAAGCAAAGTGGAGTTTGAGACTGGATAAAACTGAGGATCTGTAAAGGCAGTGTTATAAAGCAACTCCACTGCAATTGCTACCAGCAACTTTTGATAGTGTTTGTGGATGTCTGATGGAAAATGCTTGTTTTACTGGTAGTCTGCATCAGTGGTAATACGCCACATTAAAATGTGTTGTGACAAAATTACAGCTTTGAGTCTCTTGCATATTTTAACAGTAGTTGCTTTTGATTCTTATATATTAAGGTGGCTATAGGGGAAGCGTTTGAATATTTTGAAAAACACTTTCTGGTGTCAGAAAACTCTAGGTTTTATTTCCCTTATTTCTACAATGATGCACCTTCTAACTGTTTTTATCTACTTGCATTTGTCATGTACTTAAGTTAATTGTGTCATAGTTCTGAAATGCTGATAGAATTTAATTGTATACCTTTATATAGGCAGGTCTCGTTGTAAAACTTCTGATGAAATTAAATGGCCAGTTAATGCCAAGTGAAAGAAATGAATGATGGAAATGAACAATAGTAACAGAACAGCATCTTATGGCTAAGCAAAAAAACAACTTGTTTCTCATTGTAACAGAAGACTTCTATGTACATGAATTTTACACAATAGAAAAGTCAATTTGTACAGTTTTTTACCTTTGTACAGAAGCTGCATGGTTTATTTTTTTAAAAAATACAATATATCTGTTATTTTTATAAATACTTTTGTGTTTCATACATAAGCTATTGTAGGGCTTGAGCTTAACCAATAAAGCTAATGAAATGTAAATGGTTTACTGAGTTGGATGAGCATGAATCAAGTGCAGCTTTTGTTCCCAGAGGACTATGGGACTACCAGTGCCATTAAGCAAGTCTCAGTTAACCTGTTTACCTTTCATGTCATTTTGTGAAACATCAAAGAGGTTGTATATGTTACAGTATTTTGTAGACATGCTTGATTTTTAAGATACTGTTGATAAGTATGCCTAAAAGGCCAGTTAGACCTTTGAGCAACTACTTTTGATAAACTCTTGTGTTTTCTTTTCTGACAAACGTTATAGCTGGCTTTATTTTTACTCTTAACTTTCTCCTACTTTGTATTCATATTTATTCTAAAATATTGCATGAGGATGTCAAAAGGGAAATACTTTAAAGCATTCAGAAGCCATATTAAATGTTTAGCATGCTTGTTTAAAAAAAAAAAAAAAGGATTTTTACTTTTGCTGTGCAATATTAAATGTGTATGTGGAGGAGGGGGAGATAACAGATTTACAAATGAATCTTACTCAGAGGACTTCAGAAAGTTTAATAAATCTTACCCTGGATTGCAACACATCTGCAGTAATGAAAACTCATATAGGAGGTACTAAGTTATTTCTGTTAAACTGATTCTCCTACTCATTACTTCAGTTTCTTGAGGCTACAAGCAGTGCAGGATGCAGGAATGAAGATTTTTAACGTAAGGAAGCCAGATACAGTTTGTAAGCATTCTGCCTGCTCTTTGCAGAGTCAGGATTGGGTCTCAACAAGTTGGGTCCCAAGTGTAAGGTCGGAGCGTTTGCAGTCTGAAACATATCCTTGTATGTTAAAATAGTATCCATAACACAAATCTTCAAAATTTCTCGTTGTATTTCAGGGTTTTAAGTGCACTTGACTATTTCTTCCGTGTAAACTGCATGCTAAAACAGTGTGCAATATTTTGTAAAAAAGTTAAAAAAAAATAAAAAAAAAAATAGCACTTGCCTCTAAGTTTTCAAATAAAAGTTAAAATGAATGTTAGGAACTGCTGTTGTGTAGTAACTCACTCATATCTTACTACTAGCAAGCGCAGTTTAAGAAATTAAAGTACTAAGCAGTCAAAAAAATCAACAGGAGACTCTTGTATTTTGTAATCTTCTTAGCAGGCTATACTTTTCTACTTAAACTTCTCTGGCATAAATAACAGTAAATTTTCATGGATTGTTATATTTTATTTAAGGTAAATAATGCAACAGTCAGGTCCTTCATAGCGCATCCTTGCTATCACTTGGCACTGGTATCAGAAATACACTTCTCTACATAGCACTTTGTTAGAAAACGAGAGGAAAAATGTTAAAATGTGTGTCAGTTGCATATTTAACAATAGTATTAATATGCCTTATTGCTGTATAGTTATTTCTGCTAAACTCTTATTTATTACTACCTAATAAATTGTTTGCAACTAGTCACGTTTGTTGTTTTTATTATTGCAGCCAGCGTGAAAGTGCCATCAAATGTCTTACCAAGCAGGTGTTATTTCCAAAAAGCAGTATTTTGTAACAGGCTCATCTTTGCAAGGTATGTAGGAAGATCATCAGAGAGGATCATAGAGAGGGTCCCGTGGTGACTACAAATTAAGGTAGTGCACCTCAGAAACCACTCAGGAAGTTCATCAGGAAAACTGGAAACTGTTAGACATGGCAAACCAGAAGTTTGCAGATGTTGCATGTCAGCAGAGTCGTTCAGTAGTGAGAGCCCGGTTACGCAGTCCGAGCAGGCTTCTAGCACCTGGGTACATAGGAGTTCCCACTGTGCTGCTGTGACAAGGAAGGCGACTACAATCTTTTCATCTAGAAGTGGGGAAATGAAGAATCGGAACAGAGAGAAAGACCACACTCTAGAGACAGACCACTAGTAACACCCCTCCTATCTGTACCAAACAAAAACAGAAAACACCAAGCTGCAAGAGTGGCAAGTCTGAAAATTACGCCTCTGTAAGCAAGGGGTACTCAGCTCAACTCCTATAGCTTATCTAACAAGCACTCTTTAAAAAAGTGAGTAATTATATAGCTGATGAAGCAAAGACCTGAGAGTACAATACTCCAGCTAGGCAGCCTAAGGCAAAATAGCAACTGAAAACTTAAAACTGTGAAAAAGGCACGATTTTATCAAGTGGATTAATTAATTGTCAGACTAGCGTGCTGACCTGAGGACTGTTTACCTCTAAGTGTAGGCCTCGCTTTGGGCGAGGAGTGGACCCACCTAGCATTGGGTGGCTTTTGCCATGGCAAAGTGAACCTGCATCATTTGAGGTTAGCGATCGTGTTGCCAGGGCTTGGTGTGGCAGTGGCTGAGGTGGGTGCTGAGATGGGGTGCCAGCCTCCTCTCCCCCCTGGTCGGGAGCTGTCTGAGTTCAGGGGCTGCTTCCACCTTTGGCACGGGGAAGGCAGCGGCTTGTCCAGGAAGAAGGTCTTGGTCCTGAGGGGAACACCTCGTGCAGCCCACATGTCCTCCTGCTGCTGCTTTGGTGACAGGGAAAAGTTACTCTAGAAAGGTAGGGGTTTCCCTACCAGTGTTAGCTCACAGCCAGATACGCTTCAGAAAATAGGCTGTTACTGAAAAAATGCAGGTACAGGCTCAACAGAAACAATGTACGTGGTCTGCAAAGGTCCCGCTTGACCTTTAAGCTTTTTTATTAACATGGGGTAAGGATATTACAATAATTTTGTACAACTTTACCCCATCAGCAGAAAGACTTATATTAAAGGAACTAAGAAAAAATGTGGATCTACTTGAGGGACTCATGTTTGAATACTTGGAGAGTAAGGTGGTATAAATCTGCCTATGAGGGCACAGGAAAAGACCAATTAGTACCTTTGGTTTGTCAACTGGCAGTCAAGTGAAGCTGGGGAAATACTGTTCATGATGATACATCACTAGTAGCAGGAGAACAAAATTTTAATGTAGTAAATTAAAGTTTAAAGCAGGAAGAACATACAAACAGCTCGAGAACTGTGGAATGTCTGCTAAGCTGAGCAAGTGTCTGTTGTCAAGCAACAAATCACACGTTTCTGATGTATGTTTTGTGATCTGTTGTCTGGAAAAACAAGTTATTAAAGTGGCAAGCACTGCAGTAAAATAATCCCTTTTTTGGGGTAAACAGAGAAGTGGGAGAGTTCACACTTAGATTAAATGATAAAGGACTAGGGAACATGCTTCTGCTTGCTTTTGAAAACCAAAATTTAAAATATTTGCTCTTACACAACAATGAAATAAAAACATTGCATTCAAATATAGGTACTCTAATCTGGAAATCCTATAACTTGAAAGAAATAGACTGACACTCTTTCCACCAGAAATAGTCTTACTGCATAAACTGGCAGTACTGAATGTCAGTCACAACCAGTTACCATGTCTCCCTAAAGAACGGTCAAAGCTTGTAAGTATTAAGGAACTCCTTCTCAATCAGTCCAACATTGATGAATTTCCTTTTGCATTGGAAAGCCTTTAGAGCTGGCAGGCAAGAAGATAAAAACTTTACTAGATACCATAGTTGACATGAAAAATTTGAAGGTGCTCAATATTGATTCCACTCAAATCTCCATATTCTCAATATTCTCAAGGGTTTTCTGCTACCTTCCTCATCTAGAAAAACACAGCATATGTGAGAACTCAATTCAGAGTTTACTGAAGGATATTAAAGAGCTTAAGAAACTACAAGAATTTTCAGTGAGTAACAATAAGCTTATATTTTTGCCTGTGCAGCTTTTCTGGTTGACAAAGCTAAGAGAACTGGAAGCTGATGATAAAAAATTGGGGTTTCTTTCAGATAAAGTGGAGAATTTACAAGAACTTATGGTTCTGAACCTTGCAGAAAATTTACTCCAAAGCATCACAGATAATCTTTGCAAATGTACCATGCTGAAACATCTCATTAGACATGATAATCAATTAACCCAGCTTCCTGCTAATATTCACAGACTTAAACATTTAATGGAGTTTTCTTAAAGTAGAAACCGACTGGACTCGCTGGATGAACTAGTATCACATTTAAAAGACCTCTCCAAAATAGAGTTTTCTGGAAATGCATTAACATACATTCCTGTTGAATTAAAAAATTGGATACAGATAACTAAAGCTGACCTCAGCAATAATAAACTCTCTCAGTCTGCAAATTCATTGTGTGCGCTATTTGATCTTAAGCTCCTAAATCTTAGTGGCAACTCTATTTCAGAAATAATACCTGGCATTTTTGACATTAAAGATTTGGAGCATCACCGTCCTCATTTTCTGCATGCTTGTGTAGCCTCACAAAACTAGTTGGATGTAAGTGAGAATGAAATCAATAGCATGCTAGCAGTGGTGTCTGAGATGAAGGCTCTCTGGGTACTGCTGTTACACCAAAGAAGTTTGACTCATTCACAGAAGAACTGCGTTCTTTAAAGTGTTTGAAAACACTTGGCATTTCAAATAATCAGATAAAGAGTATTCCTTTACAGATTAGCAATCTGGAAGTGTTCAAAGATCGAAATATATCAAACAACCAGTTTGCATCTTTTCTTTCTGAAATACATCATCTTTCTTCACCGGACACATTGACAGTGTGGAATGAATGGGTTGAGGTAAGAGAACATTGCCTTTAGGTAAGAAAAACTTGTGTTGCACAGATTGTTGTGCTGCAAAATTATAATTAATAGACTTCCTCCTAACAGATGTAAAAGCTCCTGTGTTTGAATACACCTAGAGTAAACAAAATGCAGAAAAATCGTTTCTAAAGAGTCAAATACATGTACATATTTACATTTTTTAATATCAGAACTGGACAAAAATCTATTAGGATGCACTTTTTAATTAGAAATACTAGACATGAACCTCACTTTATATACTGTTATTGAGGTATATCTTGAGGTGATAGTTTGATAATCAGATTGATCTGAATTAGACCATCTATTTTTTATTTTTCTAGTACTATTAGGAATACAGGTATTTTCCATCCCAATGGATATCAAGAGACAAAATGACTAGCTGGAATTTGGTAGATAAGCCTGCCTCCAAGATTCCTTTCTGTGAAATGAACAAATCCTTCCAACTTCTGTCATATTCCTTAAAATTAGTTGGCCATTAAACTTTCACTAATTCAAACAAGAAAAGCTCTGCTGGATCCCTGATTTCTTATAGCACAGAAAATTGCTTCACATTTCTAAAATCCAAAGTTCAATGACTTATTTTTTTTACACTAAAGAACAGAGCAAAACAATATCCTGACGAGTTCAGCATTTAAATCTCTTTTCACCAGAATCTGCAAAATCAGTATTTCATACCTGATTTCAGAAAAGGCTCGTATTTCTATACATCATTTCAAATGTGGTTATGATCCCTTCCAAGGGCTGGCTTTCTTCAGACCCAGGAGCAAAAAGTATGTGATCTTACATCCATTTCTCAGAGAGCTGTAGCTTTAGTTCCCACACTAATTGAACAGTTGACTTTCCAAGGCAGAAAATAAAAATTAGAAAAGACCAAAGTAAGAACAGAACCAAAAAGAAGAAAATTGCATGTTTCAGTTCCTTGTGGCTGAGGAAAACAGAAAATAAAATTAGTGTGTTCTGAGAGGCTAAAATTTTTCATTAATGATAAGAATGACCAAAAGAATTTCTCCTAAAGCTCCAGCTATGGAGGTATTACTCTACTCCATGTTTTTTATTGCCTTTCTATTATCATGTCTAAAAAGCTTCGCTACAAATTTCTGTGCTCAGCATCCATGTTTTTATTGGAAAATACCAAATTAGCTTCCACTAGAATCGGAGGTCAGAAGCTTTTACTGTTGGAAGTAAACTATGGAATGTTATTTTGCCTGCAGGAAAGTTGCCTTTTAAACTTTTTGCGGAAGAGGAGTTGTATCTAAATAAATGAATTATTTCTTTATCAGTTAACTAAAATTCCAGAGGATCTATCTGAACTGGTTTGCCTCAGGGAACGGGACATACCTCATAATGCATTAAAGGAAATTCCAGACAGCACAGGGGAACTGGAGTATTTGGTCCATTTAATTGCAAATAGTAATGGTATCGGCCAGCTCCCCAAATCTATTACATCACTAAGAAATCTACAGCAGCTTGACCCGAGTGGTGAGTATCAGGTATTCAATCCATTAGTAAAATGTAAGCACTGAACTATGTCCCCGAAGAGTATAAATACATCACAAGAGAAGAGGGTGATGAAGCAAACAACCGAGAAAAAGACAGTTTTTAATGTATACTGTTGTGATCTGCCATGGCTTCTAACCAAGCATCCTCTCTTAAATTTAGTATTTTTAACACAGCTCTTGAAGGGTTCCTATCTCTGAAATCTTTTTAAGTGGCATGATTTTTGCAAGTGTCATCATCAGGCAAATAAAAGCCTGACATGCACAAAGCATTGATCACTACAGCATGTGCTGGGCAGGGCCCTGTTGTTTTCAAGACTGATCTTTTTCTGCTGCAAAAAACGCATGTCTGCATGCTCAGTCGTCTGAGTAAGGTTGCTGGTGTAATACAGCCTGTTGCCGGGGGAGTTACCCTGTGTGGATTACCACAGGTGGGGTATCCCAGGTGGGTTGTGCTGAATGGATTCTCTGGTGTGGGTTATCCAAGATGGGTTAGCCCGCACGGGTTATCCTGGGTGGGTCATTCTGGCACGGGTTCTTCTAGGTGGGTTATCCTGTGTGTGGGTTATCCCAGATGGGTTATCCAGTGTAAATTATCCAGGGTGGGTTGTCTGGTGTGGGTCAGTTATCCATTGTGAATCATCCCAGGTGGATTACCTGGTGTGGGTTATCCAGTGAGGGTTATCCCAGGTGAGTTATCCAGTATGGATTATCCTGGGTGGATTACCTAATGTGGGTTAACCCAGCCAGGCCCCACATGTGATCCCCCCACACATGTCCCCCCCCATGTTTCTCCATATGTGTGTTTTACACTCACACAGCCCATGCGAGTTTCTCCACGTGCAAATTAATACCCATGCATGTTTCTTGTGTTTATCCCCATGTAAGCTCATACCCACTCATGCTTCTCCACAGGCAAGCTGATCCCACACATTGTTTGTCCACATGACTTACCCCCATGTGAATTCATACCCACTCATGGTTCTCCCATGAGTTCATAGCCACATGTCCACATCCACACGTGCTCACCCCCACGCCGAGTTCAACCCACGCCTGGCCTTTCCTTGCGAGTTCATACCCATGCACGTTTCTCTCCATGGAAGTTCATATCCATGCATGTCGCCCTCAGATGGGTATGAACTCGTGAGGGGCGACCACACATGGGNTTTTCTGATACAGGCCAGGATGCTTTTGGCCTTCTTGGCCACCTGGGCACGTTGCTGGCTCATATTCAGCCGGCTGTCGACCAACGCCCCCAGGTCCTCTTCCACCAGGCAGCTTTCCAGCTGCTCCTCCCCAGGCCTGTAGCGTGGCACGTGTGGGTATGAGCTCAGGTGGGGCTGACACACATGATCCCCACACCACTTTACACCCAGGTGTACCCCCCACCCCCATCCCCCGCGAGTTCAACACGCGCAAGGGCTGCCCACGTGTGATTCGCCCCAGCGTGCTGCTACCCTGGGGCTGTGGCACCAGGAACCTGCTGCAGCCCCGCAGGGCTGTGTGGCGCTTCAGAGGCAGGCGGCAGAGGCCACCGTGGCGGGCAGCGCCGCACGCTAAGCAAGACCGGTAGTAGCGCTCGGGCCGGTCAGGGCCAGGGCGGCCTCGGGCGCGGCCGCTTCGGCGTGCAGCCCCTGGGGATCCGGAGGAGGCCGCCGGGTGCCCGCCCGCCCCTCAGAGGCCGCGCTGGGCGGCTGTGAGTCGGGGCTACGGCCCGCGGCGACCCCGCCCTCGCCCCCAGCGCGGCCCCACGGCCACCGCCCCCC
>VYXH01002928.1:70274-143413 GCA_013397275.1 Burhinus bistriatus | reverse complement strand
CCGCGCGACGCCTCAGCCGGCAGCCAACCACCGACCTCGGCCCACTCCCCGCCCCCCGCCCACCCAATGGCGCCCCTCGCAGCCCGGCAGACGCCGTCACCCCGTAGAGCGCGGCCGCCGGTTGGCTCAGGCGCCGGGATTCGTCACATGGGCAGAGATCAGCCCAGTGTGGAGGGGCGTGGCGGCCGCTGGCTCCGCCCCCCGGCGCGCGGCGGGCTGGCGCGCGGCTGTCCGCAGCCCGGCGGGTGCTGAGGCGATGCTGAGCCTGATGGAGGTCGGCGGGTCCCTGCTGGAGCGGGTGGCCGTCGGCAACCCCCTCTCCCTGGTGCTGGCCGCCTCCGCCTTCGCGCTGAGCCTCGGCTACCTGTTCCAGCTGGGTTACCGGCGCCACGTCGGGTCCGACGGGAGGGTAGGCGCTGGGGGAGGCGCGGTGCCTCAGGCTGCCGGCGGCGGGGCCGGGGAGAGGCGATGGGCCGGGGGCAGGGCAGCCGGAGGCCCCCGCCACCCTCCCACGGAGGGATGGTCACGGCGGGGCGAACGCAGGGGAGAGGGAGAGGGCCGGGGGGAGCCGGGTGGCCTCCCGTCAGGGTGCGGCCGGCCGGCCGGGGGAGCAGCGGGGCGCTCGCCTCGGGACAGCCCTTCGTGGGGAGCGCGGAGAAAGGGGCGGTAAAATCCGAGCGTGCGGGAGCAGGCTCTGGCGAGCGAGGAGCGTTCCCCCGCAGCCTCCCCGGGGACGGTTCCTGACGGGAATGTCGGTCCCTTCGCCCAGGCGGTTGGTACCACACGAAGCTGAGGTGCTTGGGGTTCGTAGGGGCCAAGGCTCCGCCCGGTCCCGGCTCATCAGTGCAGCTTAGAAGGCGGCTCCCACCTGTGCGTGAAACTCGTTGCTAAAACTGAGGTTGATGCCTTTGGGGGACTGTTCAACAAATCGTCAACACCATTTTGTGCCCGACTGCCGTCTTTCCAATTGCAGTATCTTTTTGCTTTGCTTTCAGAGGCAGGTTAGCGAGATTCTTAATCGTATTAATTTTATTTTAACCTCTGCTGGTTTTAAATGTGGCTCACTGTTACTCTATTTAAAAAAATAATCAGTTGTCCAAGGTTGGCCCGTTCACAAAAGAGTTTAGACAAAACGTATATAAAGCCTCCTCTTTGTTTAGTTTTTATGTAAATTGACATGATTTTATTATTCTGTAAAGAAAAGTCACTATTTACTTTTCTCTTTCATCCTCAGAAATACCCACCTTATATTTCATCAAGCATCCCTTTCCTTGGACATGCAATCGCATTTGGAAAAAGTCCCATTGAATTTTTGGAAAATGCTTATGACAAGGTATGTTTTCCCACGTGGCTGGCTGAGCATATACTAAAATATTTTTGTGTATCTATTAAGTTCTCTATCTGGAACCTGGTTAAAATCAGTTCATTCTCATTTACTGCCTTGAATATGGATCGTAGCGTGCAGGGTAGGCTCTGATTTCTTCAGATCTCTTTATGTACATCGTTGTTAGAGAATTAGTGTCTTCTGAGATACCTTTAAACTTTAAAAATGTATTTGCTCTTAATTACCTATGCATAACTCCAAATCCAGAATTTTCTGAGACAGTGTTTGTAGATTACTGGAGGCTATATGTGCTGTAGTCTCCCTCCTAGTTTTTGTAGTGTAATTGATCTTTTATTTACTTTTTTGAACTAAATGGTTTTAAAATGTGCAAGATCACGTGTGTTTGTTATAACGTTAGATGTCACTAGTAAGTATATTGAGAACAGAATTTAAATGTGGTTTAAAATACTTATATCTTTATTAAATCTCCAGACACTTCTTGGGAGAGTAAGTGATTTATGGAAGCCTGTACATAAAGAGATACGGATTTAATGATTGGTGGTGTTCTTATTTAAAGTAAACTGGTTTGGTTTTTTTCTCTTTTAGTATGGACCTGTGTTCAGTTTCACTATGGTTGGCAAGACATTCACATACTTACTGGGTAGTGATGCTGCTGCTCTACTCTTCAATAGTAAAAATGAAGATTTGAATGCAGAGGATGTGTACTCTCGGTTAACTACACCAGTTTTTGGCAAAGGAGTTGCTTATGATGTCCCTAATACGGTATGTATTTTAAATATATGATGAGTAGAAAAGTAGCATGAATTAAATTCTGAGTAGGGAGCCCTGAGCTCTTGGCTCTGTATGATGGGATTGTGTGTTCACACACAATTCTGGCATATTGCAGGTAAATCGTCTCAGTTGAATAATCAAGAATGAACATGTTTAGGTTGCTTTACTTACCACCAGGCCATTTGTCAGTCTGGATGCTATTTTTTCTTCTTGAAACCATCTGATCCAACCATAGAGGAAAAGCTAATAAGTGAGTCTCTTTTTCCTTGCCTTATAGCACGCCACTGACTGCAGTTTACTTCTCCCTTACAAGCAACTTTAGGTCTTCCTCCTGAGAGGGCTTTAAGAGAGATAATTTTTCATTTATGCCATGCCAAATCGAGATACAGGAGTATTAATTTGAGAATTTGCACCACAAGGTTTGTCTTGCTCGGGCAAAAATCAGTCTGTATATGTTTGCAGAATACAGTCTGCGTGGGTCTGGAAACACAGCGGTTGTGTCATGTGGCATTGTTTCCGAGCAAAGTGTTGGTTCCTTTCTTGTTTGTGCCTGTTATCTGGCATGACAGGCTGTAAACTGCAGAAGCCAAGTTTTCGGTGGACAGGCTTGCACTGCAGGAACTCTGTATTCAGTGTATGTTGACATCGACAGCCTGTTGTACAACAGAGTAGTCTCATGGCAGAAACAGCATTGTGATATACTTTAGTTTTTGATTTTCAGCTTTGGCTTAATTTTATCTGTATAGATGCCAGTCATTTGGCCAGTAATAGTTTCTACAGCCATCAAGACTTTTCCTGTTTAGCATGCCTCTTCATTCTCCCCTGCCAAAGGTACTTACAGTGATTGTTGCTCTCTTAATTATGTGGCTTAGGGTCAGTAGTCACTAGTCTCTTTTCCTCCACACCAGCATTTTGCAGTGACCCACAAAGTACGTATGTTGTTTTTGCCCCATTCTTTTGGAAATCTCATATACAACTGACTACCAACAACTTGCCACTTTGTAAATAAGTTAAGGAGAACTTAGTTTGTCTCCTGCTTTGTCAGAAAGTGTTAAATTGTGGATAGACAGTGTCACAAAGTTTGAGGGGAGGATTGTTAGTTTGGGTGGTGGGTTTTTTTGCACTTGATGGATTTGCGTAGCTCCTCCCATCCCTTTGTGAATGAAACCAGCAGGACTGCAGCCTGGATAACAGGAAGGAGATCATTTCTTGTGTCTTAGGAGACCTCTTCCACAAGTGGGGTTATTCTAACAGACTTGTTTCTACCAGTTCCAACAGTCGGAGGCCTTCCTCAAAAGGTCAGGGATGGAGTCGGGCATCCTTTTTGGAGCTGCTAGGGTGGAGAGGGTACATGATTCTCTGCAATACATCTTTCATGTTCTTCTCTGGTATAGACTAGTTTCTGAAAAGCGTCTTTGAATCAGACATAGACTGCTAAGTTGGCCAGATTTTCACTGTGTTGTGCTTGTTCTTTGGATTCTGACTGCAGTGGCATGTCTACTTGAAACTGAAAGGTGCTGGTTTATCTCTTAATTCTGTGAAAGATCATCCACTTGTTACAGCTGTTTTGACTTTGGCTTTCACGCTGTACAGTTTATGGATGGATTTGAATGTCTGTCTTCATTCAGGAGCTATTTCTTCTATGGGATCTGATCTCATCCTTCAGGGGTTTTATAGAACTTTCTATAAGCTCCTTGGAAATGGGCATTTCTTATAACTTCAGGCCTATAGGGATCATTAAGGCCTACCTCATTGGTCTGCCATATACTGCTTTTTTTCTGAAATAAGGTCTTTTTCTAGATTTACCCTAATTTTTTATTTAGACTGTGAGTTCTGCTTTAGTCAAGAGGTTAATCTTTTCATACTGCTCAGCCTTTGGGTGTCTGTGGATGTCTACTTCATTCATACCTTTGCTACTAGAAGGACTTCTTCCTTTTTATCTCTGCAGATTCAGGTTCCTCAGAAAATCACCTGGGCTACTTTTTTCCACAGCTAGGAGATTCAGGGATTTTGTTATTGGCATGCACTGACTATCTCTAGTTGTGTGTTTCCCCATATGAAGCTGGTGAGGTAGCATGTCTGGTTGTGGCCAGAATGCATTCTGCTAGAGGTGAGCTGGTTTTTTTTGCATACTGCTACCACCATGATTTCATTTCAGACATCTACTGGGAAGGCATTTAGAGAGCCATTCAAACTTTCATTGGCGTTCTACCATTGATGGATCATCCAGAACTTCTTTTGAGGCTCCCTTCTTTCTGCTCAAGCTGCTAAGTCTCTATCTCTTAGTCTGACAGTGACTTTCAGTCGTGTGTTTAGAAGAGCCACCCCTTACAGTTGACTACTTGTTAGAATGTACCTGATGACTCTTTAAAAGGAAGAAGTTACTTATTTACCAGTAATTCTGGTAATGGTTTGTTAATATGCATAGTCTGTATATCAACTCATATTAACTCTCTGTCTCCTCCCTCCAAGCCTTTTGCGGGTAGTTTTGCATTGAGAGGAGCTGAAATGGCAGAGGATGTGTTCACTCCTGCGTGCCTTTCCTGTCTCCATCAAGCTGGAGATGGGCTAGCATCTTGCAAGGGAAAATATGCTTGTCTCTTTGCTCTCTGGCATGTGTACCCTCTGATAAACTGCTGGAGTCCCCACTGCATTCTGAAAACAGAAGTTTCTAGGAAGTGACCTTTCTTCTTATGCCTTTTGTTTTGTGAATAACTTTATAGTACATGCAGAGCCCTTGGTGGGAAGGCAATTTTTGGTATATTGCTGATGGTATAGTGCAGATCTATAGGGCAGATGTCTTAATTCATAATTAGACCTTAAAAATTCATTGAATACTGTTCTGGGTAGATGTCCTGTCAATCTGTTGAATAGTTCTCATCTGATAATGGGCTTTTGACCAGTAGGTTTGATAGCTATAAGTCTATACAAAGAAAAGGAGGAAGAGGTGAGAAGGATGTGAAGCTCAGCATTTTCCTAGGAAGCAGTTTGCTTCCTATGCAGTGATCAGAGGGCCTTGTAAAAGAAAGGTGCATCTCTAGACCAGAGGTAAGGTATTGCTGTGTGAGAGAAGACAGGTGTTCTGGGGGAGAGAAAGCAAGGAGGCCACATAACAAAGAACCCAGACTGAATCCAGACTTTGCAAGGACAGGTCTAATTATGTTTGTGATTCTGTATCTAAAGTGCGTTCCATATTTCAATCTTGAATGCTTCTTGTATCTTCAGGGATAAAGTTTAACAAAGATATTAAAATTATTTTCTGGTTTGGTACTGTAAAAGAGGGAATTGTAGCTCCCTTGAGCTAATATTTACTCGGATGTTACTAAACTTTTGCTTGAGAAACAAAGAAGGTGAAACCCAAGTATTTTCTATTATTTAAATTTGAGTATCTGTTGTACCTAATCCTAATTTTTTTTATTGCTCTATGTTCTTGTAGTACACATGATAGTAAGTTGTTAACTACGTTAATATGACGATCCTTGTACTGATTGCTTCTTCGTTCCTGATTCCTCTAGGTATTTTTGGAACAGAAGAAGATGCTCAAAACTGGGCTAAATATTGCCCAGTTCAAACAGCATGTATCTGTGATTGAAGAAGAAACAAAGGAGTATTTCAAAGCATGGGGAGACAGTGGAGAAAAAAGTAAGCAAGATCAGATGCATTTTTCCTCAGGTTTTCTGGGAAGGAATGAAGGCCAATGCAGTATGTTTTTGGAAATTATTTACTACAGAATTAAAGAAATGAAAAGTGATGTAGGTAAAACTGTACAGAACATCAGAAGACGTGCAAAATACATATTTTGTTTAATCAAATCTAAGGCTATTGGAGAATAAATCTGCTCAGAAAGTCATTGACAGGAGTAAAGGGCTATCTTGCTTGTGCTTTCTTAGTTAGCTAATAGAGAGTGTACCTGAATCACGCTTGTTTTGTATGATATGAGTCAGCTCAGTGTAACCACCTCTTAGTCCCCAGGAAAAGATACTGCTCTGACTGCCCAGAGCCTGTCAGAGATCTTAGCTCAGGGATCTTCTACACTGAAGAAATGCATCCTTGTAGCTGATAAGGTTAGGTTAGTGATCTAAGTGGACTTCTTTTATTTCCCACACGTCTTTCCCAACTAGCCTGCTTAGACATAGCCTATCACTATTGTTGCAAGCCCACAGTGGCATAACGGTGCCAGAAATATTATTTATTTAAACATATGTATTTATAATAGATATTATATAAATACATAATATTCATATATGTCGTGGTTTAACCCCAGCTGGCAGCTAGGACCACACAGCCGCTCGCTCACTCGCTCTCCCCTCGGTGGGATGGGGGAGAGAATCGGAAGAGTAAAAGTGAGAAAACTCATGGGTTGCGATAAAGACAGTTTAATAAGTAAAGCAAAAGCCGCACACGCAAGCAAAGCAAAACAAGGAATTCATTCACTGCTTCCCGTCGGCAGGCAGGTGTTCAGCCATCTCCAGGGAAGCAGGGCTCCATCACGCCTAACGGTTACTTGGGAAGGCAAACGCCATCACTCTGAACATCTCCCACTTCCTTCTTCTTCCCCCAGCTTTATATGCTAAGCATGATGTCACATGGCCTGGGTTATCCCTTTGGTCAGCTGTCCCAACTGTGTCCCCTCACAATGTCACTCCCAGCCTACTCACTGGTGGGGTGGTGTGAGGAGCAGAAAAGGCCTTGAGTGCTAGCAACAACCAAAACCACCGGTGTGCTGTCAACACAGTTTCTCATCCCAAATCCAAAACATAGCACTACACTACCTGCTAGTAAGAAAGTCGGCTCCATCCCAGCTGAAACCACGGCAATATAATACTTATTTTTTTTAATAGAGTTTATACTTATTATTGATTTTATAAAAGTACCCAATTTCTAAATATGTATTTATATAATATAATTAAAGATAAATTTATATATTATCATATTAAAATGTATAAATATTATTATTTTAAAATAATTCAGTGAGCAGCAAAACTAATTGGTTTCCCATGGATTTGGATTTCAAGGTTAAGTTTTTGTATGCCTTCCTTATTAAGGATTGAGCTTGTGCTGCGTGGCTTACTTTGGAAGGATTATTCACTCTCCTGGCAAAATTTCTAGAAAAAAAAACCTTAGAAAAAAGTTGTTGAAATCGGCAATCAAATTAAAAAGTTGTTTGAAGAGAGAGCTGATAGGCACACAGAAATTTAAAATTAGATGCTTCATTCTCCTAGTAAAACAATCTAAAACTCTATTTAAAAGTATTCATCTGTGTCTAGTTACTTATTTTTCTCTTCGACAAAACAAAAATAAAGAATAACCGTAAAACATAACATCTCGCCTGAAATGCATCTTCAGTAACATTTCTCAACTCTTTCCTCAGACCTATTTGAAGCCCTTTCAGAACTTATCATTTTGACAGCAAGTCATTGCTTACATGGGCAGGAAATAAGAAGCTTGCTGAATGAGAAGGTGGCTCAGCTGTACGCCGATTTGGATGGGGGTTTCACTCATGCTGCCTGGCTTCTGCCAGGTTGGCTACCTCTGCCTAGCTTCAGGTACCAGAAATAACAGATGAAGCAACTTAAGTATTTTAGTAAACGTCTTTGTTGTTTGGGTTTCCTCCCCCCGGCTATTTCTTGTTTGTAAGCTATTCTAGACATCCCAATAAATCCTCATAAACATTTTATGTGTTACTTTGTATGAAGTTGCTAACAGAAGTGTTTTGAATTGCAGACGTCGAGATCGAGCACACAAAGAAATAAAGAGTATTTTCTACAAGGTTATCCAGAAACGTCGAAAGTCTGAGGAAAGGGAGGATGACATGCTCCAAACTCTACTTGATGCTTCATATAAGTAAGCCAAGGGTTTGAAGACTTGTCATTTATAGATGTTTTACTTCAGCTTTGAGCTCTTCATTTAAAACTATCTACCAAAAAATAAGAAATACTCCCTCATGTTCTGAATTGGATTTGTTGCAAGCAATTGGTCCTAGCTGTATTCTTAGAAACAGCTTAAAAACTTTACTTGTAAATGGTTATTCAGATTTTTGAGATTTTCATCAGTGGTCACGAGGATGCTTCCTTTCCTCTTTGCTGGCTGTTCGGTAATGATTTTCTTTAAGGCTCCAAGAGAGCGTCTCTCCCTCTGTTCTCCCTACGCCTCGATCTTTTGCTGCCCCGTTCAGGGTAAGCAACAAAAGAGAAGGAGAAAGACGTATATTAGAGGAAATTGTAAATGCCACTGTAACTGGAAACTTGACCAAATGAAGCTCTAACAACACCCTTCAACCTAGGGATGGCCGTCCGCTGACAGATGACGAAATAGCTGGCATGCTGATTGGGTTGCTGCTAGCAGGGCAGCACACGTCCTCCACCACCAGCGCCTGGCTTGGCTTCTTCATAGCCAGAGACAAACCAATACAGGACCAGTGCTATGCAGAGCAAAAAGCAGTTTGTGGGGATGACTTGCCACCATTAACTTATGACCAGGTTTGTATGTTATGTTATTCCTGCTGCATGTATTTATACTTTTAGATGCTTATTTAAAAAAAAAAAAAAACAAACCAAAAAAACCACAAACAAAAACCAACATACAAATGTGAAATATAGTCATATGCTTTGTGTTAGGATCATAATCTAGCACGGTCACTCTGTGATAACACTGTTTGCCAATGTATCTCCTCCATCTCCTCCTCTACAAGTAAATTTTCAGCTTGTTACTGTTTTTTTGAATCGGTGTCGATTAAGGAAATTACAGTTCCTACAATGTCTATTTAAGAAATGATAGTTCTGTAGAGCAGGAAGATCCTCATATTCCCACTGCGGAAAGGGATGCAGTGTGACCTTGTTCTTTAATTAGTCATCAGAAAACACTCATGAGACAGATTTGTAAAAAACTAGTTGTATTTGCTTGCACTGGTCAGAGATTTTTTTCCTTCTTAATTCAATCAAATGGAAAAAAATGAAATTATTGGGGTAGCTAATGTAAATATGAGCTGCTTACTCTTTGATTTTTTTAAAATTTGGTTTTAAGTGCCATAAAATACAATTTTGTTTGAGTTGAATAAACTTGGCTATATTTTGATATGTCATTTTCTTTGTATTTTCAGCTCAAGGATCTCAGTTTGCTGGACCGCTGTCTAAAAGAAACTTTAAGGCTTAGACCTCCTATAATGACCATGATGAGAATGGCCAAAACTCCCCAAGTGAGTACACTTGTTGGAGCTAACTTTGCTTCAGTAGAACAGGGCTGGAAGCGGCCAGGTGGGGGGTGTCCTGGTGGGCAGAAGGAAAAACATGAGTGAGCAGTATTTGCTGGCAGGGACGAGAGCTGAGGGCAGCCTGGGTTATATCAGTGGGAGCGTAGCTGGTGTTGATTGAGGAAAGTAATTAACACCTTGAACTTGGTACTTGTTACCTTCATCTGGAATTATTTGTATCCAGTTTTGGACCCCTGTGGCCCCCAGCAATCAAGATGCTGATGAAGTGAAGCAAGCAGAGGGCCACCAAGATCGTCGGGGGGGTGCAGCACTTCTCCCATGAAGAGAGGCTGAGGCAATAGGGGTTGTTCAGCCTGGAGAGGGGAAGGCTCTGAGGGGACATAGTAACAGTCATGTGCAGTCTTACTCAGCAAAACTGACCCTTTCTTTTAGCTGTCAGTCTCACTTGGGCTTAGTTTGGTGCTACCATTTAAAGATATTTTGTGTTTGCAGGTATTTTTAATAGCTATCTTGGAAAAAATTGGCTTGCACTTAATACAGTACAGGATAGGTAAATCTGAAAGAAAACTTGCTGTTTGTACAAATAAGATTAAAAATGCAAATAATTTTTTAAACAAATGTCCCTCCCATGACAAGTGCTTTCAATAAATTTTAAGTTGATTCATATTTTTTTAAAAACTCTTTCTGTACAATTGCCAGCCTTGTTAAAGCAGCTGAAAGGTTCCTGCAACTACTTGAACACTGTGCCCTGTACAAGTCAAACAATAAACTATTAGGCATTAATTTTAAACAAGCTTAGCCAAAATCTCTTTTTAAATTCAAGCCTCGCGCTATAGCACTTCATGTAGCACTTTAAAAAGAAAAATGGAGAAATCTTGTGACGCGTAGGGGTCTTGTCTCTTCTCTCACAGACTGTTGCTGGATACAATATTCCCCCTGGCCATCAGGTCTGTGTGTCTCCCACTGTTAACCACAGACTCAGGGACTCCTGGAAAGATGCTCTAGAATTCAAGCCTGACCGGTATCTCCAAGATAACCCAGCAGCTGGAGAGAAATTTGCCTATGTTCCATTTGGCGCTGGTGAGTAAGAAAACACAGCCCCTTCCTGAGTGATTGTGTACTGAAGTGGCTCATACTGGTTGGCTCGTGCAGCACCTGCCCACACCGCAGCACCTGAGGATGTATTTTTTTCTTTTTACTGCTGCCTGAAAGTTTTTTTAGTGTGAAAGTGCTGTTAAAAGAATGAAGTCCATAGTTTTGCATTAGTAGTAGCTGTGTATTATGTGGAATAGCAATCAAAACAAATCTTCCGGTTAGCACATGTGATATTTGACTCAAGTCTTTTCAAGGCAAGGTAAAAACCTGGTAATACAAAGTCAGTTTAAGGCAGAGCAAAAATCTGCATAGAGTCATAACTGCCAAAACAGTTTGAAAATATCACCGCAATATGGTTATAGTTGGTATCTTTTCTTAGTGTTGTAAACGCTTCTTTGGTGATTCATAAATTAACACTTTCTGGTGAGGACAGAACACCACAATCTCCTTCAAATTACTCGGTCTGTTTTATGCAGTGACAGTTTATAAAAACAAGATTTTTGGTGGCATTTGTAATGGTGTAGGTGCAGCATCGGAGCCTCGCCTTGTTTAGAAAGGAAAGAAGCAATTATTGTCCACATAAAATTTTTAAAGTTAGCTTGTTGTCAAAGGTGATGTAGTAACTTAAGCATTCCAACTGCTTTTTATGGCTTTCCTTCTAGGCCGTCATCGCTGCATTGGAGAAAACTTTGCTTATGTTCAGATTAAGACTATTTGGTCTACTTTGCTTCGTTTGTATGAATTTGATCTCATCAATGACTATTTTCCAACTATAAATTATACAACAATGATACACACACCCAATAACCCCATTATCAGATACAAGAGGAGGTCACTGTAAATTCTGGAGCTAAAACCTTACTTATTTAAGTTGTGTAAACTAACAGACTTTTGAATAAAATTGTGACAAAATGAGTGGAAAATGGAAACTGTTGCATCTGCTGTTAGGAAAGCAACAAATAATCTCCCAAATGCAAAGTCTTTGCATCTGTTTTGTTCGGTTGCCCACACTATTTAATACCGCTGTGTATAATTGCTTGTTCTACAAATTTCTCATTGCGTTTTTACAGAAAAAGTGTCTTTTCTGTTGGTGTAACACGTTTAAGGTGCATGCCAATGCTTTAAGATGAAGAGGTAAGTCATTTCTATAAATGGAACTCTTTGCTTTTGAAAAATAATTGAAGATTACTTTTCCCCAGATAACGAGGGGTAAGACCGTGTACCTTACCTCTGTATCCAGTTACAGTAAATCCCTCAGGGAACAGGCACTGAGGGGGAATGTATGTGGTGGTGCCCTACTTCTGATGCTTGTGATTCTGTTCCAAGTGAACCAGGTATGGTCTTGGCTGATTCTTGGGAGTGTCCACATACTTCTTTAAAAAAATGTTACTGTACAGCTGAGCAGTAGGCAGACTCCGAAATGTTCACAGAGAAGTCTTTTCTGAGAATATCACATTTAAATATCTAACTTGAAGCAGTTGTAAAATGCTTAGGTTCAGAAAGCAACAAGTAATTTTCCAAAAATCTCTGAAGGTAGTGATCTCTGAAAGCTGGATCTAAGTGTGAAAGTAACAACATGATGATACAAACAACATTAATTTTGAAAATAACATGTTTGTGTATAAAATGGTCACAAATTAAGTGAAATAGCTGAATGTTGTCCCTTTTTGTACTGACTCATACAAGATTGTTAACTAGTGTTTGGTTCAAGAGTGGTGATGATAAGTGGTAATGAGTTCTGGCTCACAGGAACTTTGAATTAAATTTATAAACAAACCTCGTGTGGAAGTTTTCTGTGCTCAACCCTGGCAATTCTGAAAAGGTTTTTTAAGTAAATTTGTAATAAACTAACTTTCTTTCTTGTACGTATGAAGTCGCTCATGCGAAGAGCTTCCTACCTTCATCAGTACTCACTGTAGCAAGGGCTTTGCCCCATCTTCCCTGTTCTAAACTCAGGTGTAACCTCTAAAACCTTGTGTTTGTATCAGTCACAGCAACTGAAGGAGTGCAGTATCTTCCCTTCCAGCCCCGTAAGGTTTGACCAGGGTCTTCAGAAACAAAGCCTGTACCTGTCCCCTCTTCTCATTAGTAGCAGCATTTTGGAATCTGTAAAAAGTAAAGCTGCAGCAACTAAGAGTAGGAGGAACATAGTGCGAATAAGGGAGTGGTTCTTGAACACAGTTAAAAGCATGAAGTCATCTTTATTTCAGTACTTTGACAAAATACCCATAAAATTCAAAACTTCTACCATTACAAAAATAGGTCTCTACAAGTGATATTCTGTCTGCGCTGCCAGTAGCAAATATTACGAGAGTCGTGTAACTTCAGTAGCCTTGCCAGAAAAAGTGCAAGTAAACTTTGCTGTATGTAGCTCAATTTCATTAATACCCAAGTTTCATCTTCACACCCTTTTGATAAATACACACTTCATAAGTTAATCATTTAAATTAGCATTCCACAAATATACATGTAATTTAATGGGGAAGTGGGTTTTTTGTTTTGTTGGTTTTTTTTTTTTTTTCCCCCCCATGAACACAAAGTGCCTATATACATAAACCTCAGTCTGCGTGGGTGTGCTAGGATGGAACTGTATACAATTGTCTAGCTGTGTTCGTATTGGTCCCACAATATACACATTATACAAAAGCACGGAAAGAGCACAGATTTACAGAAGGCAATCCATTGACATCACTGCCAGTGATGGAGATGTTGGAAGGGTATTATCTTCTCATACCAGCGTGCAACTGAGTGTATGAAGTCGAACCTGTAAGAGGGAGAAAGACTTTCATCAAGATTACTTGGAATAAGTAGATGAGGATTCACCAATGACACGTTATTTAGATGAACAAGCGTGAAAGATTTTACATGGAAGATCTTTTACAAGCAAAACTTCCTCAAATGATGGATTTTATGCTGAGGTAAGACTTCAACACAGTAACTGCAAAAATCAAGTTTGATAAATTACATCCCATTGATCTGGCAATTTTCTTGATGTATTCCTTTTACAGCACAAAAATTACCATCATCTATGGGACAAAAAGGCTGTAACTTCTGTAATCAAAGTGGCAGGAGAAGAAATTCCCCTTGTGCTCCCACTCCTCAACCTTTTGCGTACATTTTTCTCCATCTAGCTTAAAATCTTAGTAAGATGCCAACTGAACCCTTGCTGCGCATTTATTAGAGATCACAGAAAATTAAAGTGTTACCAATAAACTCAAAATCTGTAATTAAAGCACATTTGTATGTCTCCCTTCAAAGAATATGTCAATTTTCTTTTTAATGAGCTTTTTGCTACAGCTCAGAACAGGCTCTTGTTTAAGGCTGAAAATGCCTAAAATCAAAGATGTTTCTTATGTATCTCAGAGAACAAGCACACACTTTCTAACTTGGAATGATGCCTTGTGCTACCCAGGAGTCACTGGGAGGACTGCCTGAGCCCTCACCTGACTGCACACTGCCAAGTCGCCTTTGTAGTGCCTCCAGCCGATTGATGTAATCTGTTAAAGCTCTTTCAGGATCATAGTTCTGCAGTTGAGAACAGGCGAAGGAGACGGGGTTTAAATCAGCGTGCATACTTTGGAACCTAGGGGCAGAACACCACAGATGTTGTTAAAAAGCAGAATTTCAAATAAACCAAAAGTATCAGCGGACATAGCAAAATACTGTAAGTAGGGATACCTTACTGACTGCACGTCCCTTACCATACTCTTGTGGTAGCCAGCACATCACACCCAGTTAACGTCCCTGCCATTTATTGCCCAAGCCATCATACTGCCTCCCCCAGATAAACCACTTTTCTCAGTTGCCTTTTCTTTCTACTGCACCTTTTTTGTTGCTGCATTTCTCTGGGACAAAGACTGACCAGCAAATTCCTAGCGAGACTGCAGCAGAAGCCATCGTAGATTCATGTTTGCTTTTCTATTAAGAAGCTTGTGTGAATGAGGACACAGGCATCTTTACAGGATTCTGTCTCTCTTCATTACTTTCTATAAGTAAAAGTCGAAAGTGGCTAAAATAATTGAACATTTTTTCCATGTAAACTGCTATGGTGGCCACAAACTAAGATTACAAATGTTGAAATGGTTTATGTAAAAATAAAGATCCAAACCGGCAAGAATATGATATTCAGTAAAGCTGTCCTGGTTTGAGGTAAAACAAGACCAATTTTGTTCAGTAACTTTGCTTTGCTAGGTCTCTTCTAACTGCTGAAATTAACAGCATGTTGTGCAGAAAACTGTTCGCTCTCAGAGTGATAAGACCGATGTTTATAGTTGATGCCAAGGAACGGTATGCAGAGAGGCTCTTGCTTATCCTTATTGCTATAACACCCAAGGCCAGCCAACTTTGTTACTTGCCCCGTTGGAGGGTTGGAAGCGGAAAAGCATAGAGGGGTCACACCTGCGGGGAGGAGGGGACAGGACAGGTGACCCAAAACTGACCAACAGGGTATTCTATCCCATCTGCCTCATGCTCAGTATAAAAGCTGAGGGATCAAAGGGTCAGTCTCTTTCTTCAATGGCCGGTGTCTGAGGAGGACTTTGTCTCTGCGTCTGCCTTTGATCCCAATCCTGAATCCAGATCCGGAATCCAGTTCCTGCCCGTCACTGAGTCCAGTCTGGGACTTTCCCAGCGCCTGCTGGTGACGTGATTGTCATCCTGGGAGCTTGATACGGTTTTGTATATATTTCATTATTTTTCTTTTTATTATTTTATTATTGATATTTCATTAAAGTAGTTTAGTTCCTTCTAGACTCTTAAGTCTCTCTTTTTCTCTCTCTTGCCTCCCTGCGGGAGCGGAGCAAGAGAGAGCGAGCATCTGTTGTTCCACTGGATTGGGCCAATGTGGCCCAAACCACGACAAAAGCTCAGAGCCCACAACTCCGTATGAAGTAATCAAAGGCTGATGGCACTCGTAAAAACCTTGCCTTTGGTGAAAAATACCTGGTTTCACTGGCACCTGATTCACTGACACCTCTGGTATCACAGCTTAGTACAGCCAACCAAAAGGGTTTACTCAAGAACAAGCAGTGGAGCTACTGAGCAGCTTCCACCCACGCTCTGGCCATGAGGCCGCTGTAATTCCTCCCAGCACACAACGACCAGATGACCCTCCCTAGCCACAGCGAGCAGCTCCGCTTCTCCCTGCCCCTGCTTTTCCCTTCCTTCAGCTGAGGGCACCTGAGGCAGCTCCTCCCTGCGCCACACCCTGCTGTCAACCAAAAAGGTGGACAGGCAGCAGTGGTGTGCTTGGTGACAAAGCCTAGACTCTACAGAGGCAGGTAAACGTAGCTCCATCCAGTCATCTACCACCAGCTCCAAGAACATGCCATAAATTAGACAGCAGAAGTCTGCAAGCTTTGGCCTCGATGAGGTGATGAGTAAACGCACACTGAAGGCCTGAGACGTAATTCACTATGTATCCTTACAAAAAGAGTTAAAAATCTTACAGCATCAAAGATTACAAACCTTAGCAGTAAGCACTGACACATTCATTTAGTTACACAGTGTTCTCACAGAGAATAATAATCTAAAATAAAATGTACTTATGTTGAAAGTTTACAGGAGATCTAGGAGACCTCATGTCTGACCTGGATCTGTAGGAATGCCTTTGTTCTCCATAAAGATCCATGCCACCAGAGAATGAATCAGGCCGTAATTCATTACCTAGAAATAGAAAAGCAATGTTTTGAAAACTAGAAAAAGTAACACCTTTTGCACTTTACTGGAAATCTCAAATGCGAGTTTCCTGTTTGAATATCACAAAAATGGTGCTTAACAAATGTAGACCACTTTCAGACTGCGTCAGAGAAAAACAGAGGTTAAATCCTGGCCTCAGTAATGTTAATGAGAAAATTCTCACAGCCTGAGCGGGACAGGGTTTTGGTTTTTTTTTGGACTAGATGATCTCCAGAGGTCCCTTCCAACCCCTGTGATCCTGTAATAAAGAAGCTTCTGATTCTCCTTTGGCTCCTACCAAAAAGCAAACAGAAAAGGTGATCTCCCAAACTTTAAGCTGTAACAAAAGAATGACAGGCTTTTGTTCTGAAGAAAAGGCCAGGGAGGGCTGGTCAATGGGCTTTGTCACCACTGTAGGGGACCTGTAGTTGGTACGATTCCTGTGTCCATCCCTGTCCTCAGCATCCCCTCTCAGAGCTGCAGGTGCAGATCTCTTACAAGAAACCCAATAACATAGCTAAAATTGTTTTTACAAACACTCTCCATAGGGAAAGTTGCCATATTTTTTTAAATCCCACTCACAATCAAAGCAAAACAAGACTGAAGAGAAAGCAAATAGATTAGTGCCTGTGCTGAGCATGGAAACTCTCAGAAACAGGTTAATCCAAGCAATTATAGCAAAGGGAAGGGGCAACAGCACCCCATTCATTCCACATGAGGAAAATACAAATTAAAAACCATCTCCAATAAGCAGTGGTGTGAGTTGTGAATACCATTTTTCCAGTAATTACTGGACTGCGATTTACCTGTGTTCTGGCTAAAGACATCCCTATTGATACTTAGTACACCAGAACCTGTAACTCTGTGCCATCGACGAACCAGAAACTTCATTCTGCATTTCAAATAAAAAAAAAAAAAAACAACAACTTCAGCATAAATGAAATAATCTGCCAGAAATAATCTGCTTGCTGTATTCTAGAAGGCATAAGAATTTCTTGAACACCAAGCAAAATTAATGGACGGGCGTCTCAAACCTGAAGATCAAGTAGAAAACATCCTTATGTACATCCCTAAGAAAAACATCTTTTATCCAAATCTGCCTTCAGCTTCACCTCTGCAATTCCAGTGATTCCAGAGGTGCTGCATAAGTCCAAGTGGACAGCAAATGGCTGACTTACCTAAACAACAGGGCATCGGCATTTAAAAATCATACTAAACAGACATTTGCCCTGCCGCATCCCCAAAATTGTAACTGCAGAGTGCTATGAGTAAAAGCCTCACTTACAACAGGCATACGAATAGTTCCTTGAATTTATACTACACACCATGCGCAGACCAATAGCAAGCAGAAGTGCTTGGGGGTTCAAACCTTTGCGAAGAAGGTTTGCTAGCAACATGGCAGTACTATGCAGTAATAACCTGCACTTGTTCTTCCTCGTCTGTTCCTATTCATCCTCAGTCTGAGACCTAAAGTCTTGTGAATTCAAAGGACTACCCAGATGGACAAAATTAGTTCATAAATCTGTATTATACTTGCATGTAAGAATTTAGCCTTTAAAGGAAACTAAGTTACAGAAAGTACCTTTGTAAATAAGTGCATACCCTGGCATTGCTAGTAATTTTTTTTCTAATATTATGACTTCATCCAATACACTCCATCTTTGATTATCAAATACAGAGCCATTTTCAACTACAATCAGACTGCTTATTCCTGCTACAGATTTTACCTATGCTCTGCTCAACTTGTCACCTTACACAGTATCTACTATATTCATGACTACCAAAAACATGTAATTTAAACAGGATGGAACATGACAAGTTCTAGATTCCACTAGAGAGCTAGAAAAGTATATAGTAAACTGCAGTCATATCTGTTCGAAATCTAACTTCCTCCAGTTTACCTTGAAATTGCGATGGATACTCTGACTGCAGAGCGAAATCTCGTAAAACCCTTTGAATGATGCGTGATGATTTCAAGGTCTGTGTAGGAAGGCTGTCCACCCATTCGTGCAATGAGGGCCAGCGTAGCTTCTTCACACTCCTGGAATCCGCCTAGTAACAGCAGCAAATATTTTTTCTGATATATGAGAGCTTTCCGAAAGCTCTCTGCTCGCAGGTATTTGCCATAAATTCTCTACAACAAGGGGAAAAAAAAAAAAGGTCCCATAAACTCCAAGAATTATTACAGTTCTAAGACTTTTAACATCATTACTCCTACAGCATTTCTGTGATTATTCATTTCTTGCTATCATGGAGAAGACTGCACTACTGCACACAGTTTTTAAATGTAGCTTCATAATTTGAGGATGACCTGAGGAGCAAGAAATAGAGCACACACAAAAGGACAACATAGGTGATTACATATCATTCTTGGGGAGAAAAACTAAGAGTCAGGCATCTGAGGATGAAAATTTTTAAACCAAATTACTATCTATTTACTTAGAATATGCAGAATGAACACAATGAAAAACAGGCCCAAATCAAAATGCTGTAGTTAGCAGCTGTAGTTAGCGTGCGGGCAACGAAGTCTTCCTACCCTTAAAACAGCATTTTCAGAATCTGATCCCAGTTCTCTGAGGAAAGCTTCGCTCCTGAGCTCTGCTCTCAGCTTGGAGAGTTCTGCATCAGCTTGCTTCAAAGATTTCTGCAGTGACAGCTTTTCTCTGTTCCAAATTTCCTTCTCAGAGGCAACAAGAGTATCAATATTAACTCCAACATCCGACGAGTGTCTAGAAGACTGAAGACAAGAGAAACTGAATTTGAACCACACAGTTTGGAAAAGCTTGAGCTGTGTCATTCTAGTCATTGGTTTGATGAAGAGCTCATAAAATTACTGAGAGAAAAACTACCCCACAGGTTGGATTTCAGGCTACCCTTGCATCCTAACACCTCAGGTAGTGAGTTTAGGAGCCTGATCAATGTCCTAGAGAAACAGTTTCTCCAAAAAAAAATCCCCCTCATTGGATCATTACAGCTTCATGATCTTGAAGCTATCTGGATCTATTTGCTACTCATTATGGTGATGAGATACTGATCAAAAAGAGATGCATGTGGAATTTAAAAGAGTAGTTAACAAAGGAAGCTGGCTAAAATCACAAAGTTTACAGTAAACAAAGTGAGTCAAGAGATCTTGACCACAGGACAAGAGTAACTCACACCCATTTACTCTGCAGGAGGAAAGCCAAGAAAGACAGACAGCTTGATCGCTCCCACTTAGGTGACCGCGACAAGAGCATTAGGGTTATTGCACAGCATGATGCTTTTATGCCTATATGTACACATCATTATTATCAGTGCCACTGAAGACATACATAATCTCCAGAAGGTTGTCTGTGCTGGTATCTTCTCAGTTCTTCCTCCAGTTTCATAACAGCATTCCTCAAATTATTCTTTTCTTCACTCAGACGGCTGACAAAGCCCGTCAGCTCAGCATTTTGTCTCAGCAACCTCTCAGTCAATGAGCTAGACGGAGTCCCTGGTGGCAGCACTAGCTTCAGCTAGAAGGAAGAAAGAAAAGCAAACACAACTTGTATTAACAATTTGCAAAGCTCTTCTACTACGTTTAGATTTATTTAACTTAGAGGAAAAGAAAAGCCCCAAAGGTTTTTTCAAGTCACGTTGAAAACACTCGCTTAAAATGCAGGTAATGACCTAGCCAAGCTCAGTTAAAATCAAGTATTGCTGAAGTCTTTGTAACAGATTACCTCATTTAGTAGGGTGTACTACTCAATCTTCAACTGTCTTTCCTTTGGTAAATACAGGGCACTTTCAGTAAATGTGTTGTATCAACACAATATAGTAAATATTAAATGTTGATTTTAATATCAGGAAGTAGTGAGCAAAGTTTCCTCAGTTACAGAAATACTGCTGAAAGGAAAGTATCTTTTCTTAAAGAAAAAGCCACGAGATTCAAAAATTTATAATTAAACTGGAAAAGTTCTAATTCAAAAGTTGAAAATTCACTTTTAAGGTAATTAAAATGGAAAAAGTAAGAGGAAAGGGTTTTTTACACTTCACCAACTCCAAATCAGCACACTCACTGGAGCAGATTTTCCTCTATAAAGTTCAGACCTGGATAAGTACAGACTTAACAACTCCTTGCTGGTTTCCACTCACAGCTCATCATGCAAACTCTCCCACCAGAGTTACAACGTTGCGCTCACCTCTTCCAGATAGGACAAGCCGGGCAGTTTTTGCAGCTCTGAAATAACTTCTTCAATAGCATTTTGTATCGCAGTGAAGTCTTGATCATCTGCTGTTTCAAACTGTACTCTGAAACAAAAGTGGCAGTTTCAACAGCAGGTGTAGTCTGACACCATGGGCCAGACTGACAGGACTTTCCATCAATCCATACGCACTGGGACTTCAGCCAATCACTTCAGCATAGTTACTGGAGACGCGGCAACATTTTCGAGACTGCTCAGTGACTCTAAATTAAATTGGCTCGATTTTATAAAGAATTTGCATAGAACAGTTTCCACTAACGTTGAGAAAAGGATGTTCTGCATGAAGCACATTTAAAAATGTGGTTCGGCTTCCCACAAACCTGTTCAATCTGTGTGAGGAAAATCTTAGGGTATTTTCAAGATATCATGCATTCCGCTCTGCCTGAATGTTTCAGAAGAAATGTTTAATATTAAATCACCATCATAGCAAAATAAAAACAGATTCAAACCTCCCATGAACCTGGTACCATGCTATTTTTTTTTCTTAAGGAGATAGTAACCCAAGAAAATAAGAATCAACATCAGTTTCATTTGACCATAAAATAGTAATTTTCTTCTGAGGGGAGCAAGGGGGATGATCCATAGCAATAATCGCTATATTCGTCCCCTTATACAGTGAATTATTTCATTACTGAATTGTTTTAAATTGATCTACCTACACTATACCCAAATAAACCTTACTCAGAGAAAAAAGACAGTTTTGCTGTAACTTACAAAGGACCACATTAAACACGTAAGATTTAGAGCAGCACTTGATACTCTGCGATCCTGTCTTACATCAGCGTATCTGAAGTAACAGCATATACTATAAAACTAGAACAACCCCAAAATCAGTTAGCCTGCAGTCTGTGAATTATGATTAAAACCCAATATACTAGCTCGCTAGTTGCTATTGACAAAATCAAATAGCTGAAGACTGGCCTAACCTGCTAGCAGCTTTCCGAGCCAACTGCTTCAGCTTTGGCGATGCGTTCTGCAGCTTCTGTCTGACGTTTTCCAGAATTTCAGTAGCAGCAGAGAGATCTCCTCCTGTCAGCGTGGGGTAGGTTGATTCATTGATCTCGGCTCCTTCCATTTTTTGCTGGAGAACCCAATTTCTTGTTCTCTCATTGGGTGTGTCCCAGGTAGTCTGCATATAAATATGGGTTTTTTTATACATATATAATGGATGCTTTAAACTGTAAACCTTTGATTCTGAAACCCACTCAGAAACTGAAGAACATACACAATTCTGACACCAGAAGGAGGATAGTCTGACTACACTACTGTTGTAGCATACCACTAAACTATTATTTGTGAATGGTATACTGTGATGCCTCTCTTGACTAAGATCTAGCAATCACACAGCAACAGTGTGAATCCATTCAACAAACTCAGCCAACAGGAAACCACTCAGCCTTTCTGTTTCTTCCGCCAGCACCTCCTTTACCAGTTGTGCATGGAATTTGGGCAACTGTGCCCATGTGTTTTGGTGATCAATTCATAGTCAGAGGAACAGGACTGGAAAAGAGCACCATGGTCATGGAAGTCAGTCCCCAGTCACAGGCAACCATACCACTGATGCTGCCACAAGTGAAGCAGCCCCCTGAACATGCGTTCCTCACCCTCACTAACCTGACACTGGCCATGGAAGAACTGCTAGCTGTCCCAAGAAAATGTGAGTCTAAAGCTGTGGCTTTGGATATCTGACCACCAATGAAAAAAAGCAGGGTGTTGCAAACATCACAGGAAGCTGCAGGAGATTCATTATTCGAAACTCCAGGGAGATCCTGGAAAGCAGATCATACTGTCTGCTGCTGAGGAGGGGAAAAAGGTCCAACAGACACTGCCAACCTGATCCAAGGAAAGCCTCTTTGTTGACAACAGTGCTGGCAGTCACCTCTGAGCAGAAGAGCAAGGTGCACAAACTGAGCGTGGCAGGAAGGCTGATGCTGTCACAGTTATCAATACACTCAACATCCTGCCTCCAGCTGTGGGTAGTTTCCAACACTTCAGAAGATTAAAAACAGTAGCCAAATTAGATGAAGAGAATAATTTCCTTCCTGACTCCGCAGACAGACAGCTGCCAAAAAGTATGGAATGATGGCAGGATGGGCAAAAACATGGTCAGCAAAGAAGCAAGTCTCCTGTCAACCCTCTCTGAGATTACCCACAAATAACCCACTCAGCAACACCTATCTCTTACAGGAAAGTTTCTAAAGAGTTTTAAAAGTCATTTACAAATAACTTAAAAGCTTTCCAAACCTTTCATGAGAGAGAAAAATTTACAGCCAACAGTGGTTCCAACTTTCATTCATCTAAAAATTAGGCTAAATTCTGAAATTAACTTTTTACCTTGATTTCTTCCTTCTATTTTGTTTGCTAACAGATACATATTCATGCATATGCTTGTTTGATTACTTACTCATTTAATTATTGAAGTTGTTGGGAGATCACTTTTAAATGTTTCAAAGACCACTTACAGTTTATGAACTAAAGATTAAGAATACTGACCTGGAGCATTCCTGAGTAGGAATAGCTCATTCCTGCGACTGGGTGCAGGGAATATTCTTCTCCTACACTGAGACACAAAGTGTGTGTATACATTCAGATGCATTTCCCCTACTCATGCTCCTCCTTGCACATCTCTACAGCTTCATTTTTAGATGTGTGTGAATACCTTTAGGTAGCAAAACTGGAACGCTTTCCCTTTCTCTGGTGCCTGTATTTTGTAATCTGTAGGCTATTTTGTAGATTGAGCAAAGGCACAGTGACACACAATGCTAATTGAACAAAAGTATTAAAAGCTAAATTGCATAGTTCAGTATTACACATTGTTCTCAGTCCTACTGTACCTCATTTGGATTGTGGCTTGGTGTCCTTTCGGCTTCCTTTCTTCCTTCATTCTCCTGCTCTTTTTTCTGTAGTTCTTGGATTATTTCCTCCAACTTCTTTGTTTCATTCCCTAATTTATGAACTTCTTGTTTCTTTTCTCCAAGTTGCCACTGAAGGTCTTCTACTTTTGACTCCAGTTCGTGGAGTTTCTTCTGTGCTATTATGTTAGCATCTTGTTCTGCTTGCAACGCTTTCCTCTGGATCTGCCTTTCTTTTTCCATTTGCTGTCTCACTTGCACAGATTCCAGTTTATACTTCTCCATCTCACTTACTAACTCCACTATACGGTCATGCTTTTCATCCATTTTTTTCTGTAGCTCTTTAAGTAATTCCTCAGATGGATTAGGTGTTCCAGCTTGCCCCTTATCTTCAGCACTTTGAAGCTGAGCACATAGCTCTTTTTCCCTTTCTAGGGCACTGCTTATTTCGAGAGCTCGAACCTTCTCTGATTCAAGAAGCACCTGCAACTCAGAATTACGGCCTCGTTCACGTGACAGCTGGGCAGCACTGAGTGCTTCTTGGGATTCAATTTTCTGTTGCAGATCAGTTGACAGCTGTTTCTCTTGCTCCAAGAGTTTAGTTAACTGTAAGTTCTTTTGTTTTTGATCTTCAAGTGAAAATTTCAAATCCTTCCATAAGAAAACAAAGAACTGATTAAAGCCATTTACGTATACCGTCCTTTATCTTCCACAAATTGCAAATATGCTACCTCTACACACGTTGCTTTTAACAGGTTTCACTACTGACAATTAATGTGACAATACTCTGAATGCTGCAGTCACATCTGATATTAAAATACATTACAGGTGTCTTTATTCTAAAATCAGATCATCTCATAAAAGAAGAATATTTTTAACACATGCTTTTTAGGAGATACAAACAGCTGTTTGGAGTTCTGAAGTTGAAGATAACTAGCTGCTTTTACTTTCTAAAACTCTGACGGTGATTTTGCAAGTTAAGATTTCAAGATGTAAACAAATCTATACTGTTAAAGTAATTGTTTTTTTGTCTTAATACTTATAGTAGAATACCTGCTCTCTCCCTCACTGTATCAGATACCGCAGAGGTACCATGGAAGCTACTAATGCATTTTCTCCTAAAGTAAACTCCCTAGTTTGGTTTTCATGAGGTGAATCTGCTGACTTTTAAAATGGAGACAAACAATATAATTCCTTAAGTAATATTCTTAAATACTATATTTTATGAGTTATTTTGTGGTGGAGGCTAGGTGTAAGCCATGTTAGCAGTGTCCTGTCTCCTTGAATATCTGAGGGCTATTATACAAAATAGAATCTTTTCATCTTGGACCTGACAAGCACAGTTGTAAAATTCCTATTGATTTAAATGGAATTTGCATCAAGCCTTTTTCTCTCTTTGCCACACAGCTTCTATACATCTTTCTTCAGCTCTAGATGAAGTAATATTACTGTATCTGAAGAGAGAACATGGAGCACACACTGGACAAAAATGTAAGCTGAGATTAAATGAATATTGGTGTGCTCTTTGATGTTCCAGAACATATGGGATTATGGAATACCTCAAGCTCTTCTCTTCCTCTTTCCTCACTGCGTTCCATTTTAGCTTTTTCCTTTTCCAAAGCCCACTGTAGCTCTCTTGATTTTTTCTGTTCACTGGCCATTGTATCCTTGAGAATATCTAGCTCAGCTGCTTTTTCTTTAACTTCAGTCCTAAAAGAGAAATGGGCAACCTTTAGATTAGACAATGGCTCTAATCCTATCACAGTAACATCAAGTTACTTGATATTTATTCCATCTTGCACACTGCTCATATAGTACAGTAACACTGAAAAGCCCATTTAGAAATAAACAAGCCTAACTCAAAAAGAAAAAAGAGTTGCATGGCTCAAAAATGACAGAAAGTGTGTCCATCCTGCTAACTGTGTAGCTGCCATTTTTCATTAATTGGTGGCTCAGAGGCAGCTAGTGTTCAACTTAATCCAGTCACCGGACAAAATCTGAAAGAATACAGGGGAAATGTATCTTGCTGCTATGTGTTTCAAAGGAGGGGAAAAAAAAAAACAACCCCCCCCCCAAAAAACTATCTTGGGGGGGGAAAAATTTAAAAAAAAAAAAAAAAAGAAATCTGTGCCCTGAATGCTCATTTTTTGCAAATCAATTCTCTATCACTTTGCAAAAGAATCTTGCTCCTGATGGTCTATAGAGGCTATAAGGTGCTGTATAAAGTAATAACAACTTAAACTCTATCTTAATTTGTTATCTCTGAGCTGCACATTAAGATACTGTACATGGGCACACCAATCTGGTAAAGGCATACATAATAAATGGCTTTCTTGAGTGCCAAATATTTGGCCCAGTACCTCTGCTGTTGGCCATGCCAAAGCAACACTTAGAGGTTACAGAATTTCATATGGAAACACTTGCAAAGTCATCTTAACTCTGCAATTTTTTTCTCCATGTTCAGTTTTAGAAGCAGAAAAACCTTTAATAAATATGGTATACTTATTAGCTTGTATACAGTAGTCTAATGTGTCAAAATTTAAAGAGAAACTTGATATTAATAAATCATTAAATCAAACGATGAATTAGATCTTCTTAATCTACAGAATTACATTTTCTGTCAAATGGAACAGAAGTCTATTTTTTGTCACGTTTTACAGAAAAACAAGCATTTACATTTCACGAGATCAACTTCTTTAATAAAATCAGTATTATGATTTGAGACAACATAGAAAAGATCATCTTCACTGTCAACACAGAAGGTTGGCACTGAAAGCCGCACCTGATGGTTTCTAGGTCTTTGAAGTGCTTGTGCTGTGCTTTAAGGGTTGTTTCAAGCTCTAGTTTGGCTTGTGCAAGTTCATTCTTCAGCTCAGCACCCATCATTCTCTCTGAATTCAACTGTTCCTGAAGCTCAGCTGCTCTGTCCTTCATACTCCGGAGCTCCACTTGCATCTCCAGTATCTGTGACTGCTTCTGCTGCATATTATACTCCAGCATTTCTAATGAAAGTACCATTAATATGGAAATTACTTAGTAAACAAACAACACTGTCTATTTGGGTAAAGTTTCCCTTAGCACAGATAATGACTGCAAGGCTGTCACTAAGAGTGACATTTTAAGATAATATGTTCTTTCAATAGAGGAGTGAAAGCAAAACCATGCCTTTTATCCTGGAATACCTTTCATACTTTCCAATAAATCACTTCAACTCTTAAACTTCTTGAAAAGGCTGTGTGCACAACCGTATCAATATGTATCATTTGGGTTACGACTAACAGAACTGGTTAGGCACGTATGTATACTTGTGACCAAATTTTTGTGACAAAACACTGACAGTAAGCATTTACTTAATTTTAAAGTATACCCGTTTTCTGAAGTTTTTGTTGTTCATTCTAATTGCTTCTTAGTTTACTCATTATGACTGACTATCCAACTTAGGTAATTTCAAAGCTGTTGAACCTAAAAACCGAAGTGTATACATGGAAAATAACTTTAAAATACAAGCCCAATTTTTATAGCAATTGAAATAACTTTGTATCACTTTCAATTTGATACAAGTCATATGAACACGGACTATATCTTAATTTTTGCAAAATTAGCCCAATGAGATTGAAGAAGATGAAAAGTATGCATCAAAAAATCAGACAGCAAAGAAAGTCAGTATTTTTTCACCTACAATGGTTATGAGCACTGCCATGAAAGCATTTGGAAATAGACATATTTTGCCACAGAAGTCACCTTGGCATTTTGAATCAATCTCTTGTTCTCTCTTTGGATTATTTTTCTTACTGTTCATCTGAGCATGTAATACTTGAATCTCCATCAGCAAACTTCTTCTGTCTGCACTCTGAAGACTGTCCATTGCTGCTCTCTGGTTAGTAGCCTATTAGCATTAGAAATATATTTAAAAGTAAACCTCCAGATTTTATTAGAATACCTACGGTGTGGATATTACATTTACTTATATATTCATAACGCACAGATATTCAAAACATTTTCAATTAAGTCAGTATTATAATATTGGGAAGAACTGCTTGTTATTTTTTTATTTCTCTACTAGACATCAAAATTATAGAATCAAAAGAGCTATCAGTATTACAACAAATTGTAATTTTCCTCACTAATCCTTCCATGTTCCAGAGGAGATAACTGACCTCTCTCTGTCCCATAGCAGCCTTATCACTTCCTCTTCTTACAACTTGCCTCATATATACAAGCTACCTTTTCTCTTAGACAGTGTAATATAATTCTAATTAACTTAATGAAATGAAGCTCAGGACAACTGTATTTAATTCAAATTGATCTCTGCAGGCTGTATTTTTTCTATAGCTTGTGCACCCAAAAATCTCTTTCCCGCACCACAACAGCTTTCTTTTTTTAAAGACACCTCTTCTTCCTGCAAGCCCTTCCTTGTTTTCACGCTTAGACTGTCAAAACTACTATTAATACATGTCTTTTTTTAATGGATTTATACATTCAAAACGAAAATCTAATGTAGACAAACACACTTTGACTAAAGTGTGTTTTATATTACCTGCTCTTGTAGTCTGCGCTCTAACTGATTCATCAATGTCACTGCATCTCTTACGCCCAGTTCTGCAAGTTCAGTTTGAAACGCAGCAAGGAGAACATCTTGTTCTCTCACAAAAAGCTGTTGAATAGCATGCAGAAGTTCTCCTCGCCAGTCTGAGATGCCTTCAGGAGACTCAGTACTTGCATAAATCTGCAGTGGTATAAAAACAATTTAAACAGCAGAATTCAAAGATTACATCAAGAACGGTCATTATCATTTAATGTGAAATGTGTGTCTTCACTGGAATAGTGAGCTTTTCTTACTCAACAGCTACACAACATTCATTCATACAAACGGATGTATTTATTGTACACATTATGATTTCTTCTTCATGCACAAATACTAAACTTTTATCTATGTTTTAGGCAGAAGCAATTTAGCTTTTTGTAACAGAAAACTTAGCCCCATGTAGTTATTATTTATGTTACTGTATCTCACTATCCTTTTAATTTTTATGATATTACATGTATGTTTCTACACTCTCACAGAACTATGTGGTGGCATGCAGATATTGTGTATGAAGAAGCTTTAATTTTATAGTGATATAAAGTTAACCCCCCCATTTCGCATGCTGGAGTAAATGCAGAAATAATGGAAGCTACCTACATATATCCAAAAGTCTAACTGGGGTAATTAGACAGGCAAGTCCTAATAAGTTTTAACAGATTAATGATTAATATTGTGTTGTATTTTAAATAATTTTCCCCCTCTTTTCTCTCACTACAATATTTTTTAATAGCATGCAAGTTCTACTATACCAATAAATAACAACATTAAAAAAATTAATGGATACTGGAAACATGCTTTCAAAATAGAATTACTTTTAAAAAGTGGATCTATGCAGTCAAAAGCTATCAATGCACAGAAGAACAAATGCAAGCTGTAATTTAAGATATATTTTATTACCAGAAAGTGTGACATGTAATTTTATTTCATATTTTTGAAATCTTTTGCCCCGTAGCAGTATATTTAAAGCATTTAAACCTGAATTGTGAATGTGCCTTGTAAGGTTATCATAAATTATTTTTTATTTAGATAGACTCTTATGATATTATTTATACCTCAGCTTCTCTATGAAGTTGCAGTTTTGCAATTAGGTCTTTCAAAGATGAAATGGTGCTTATAAAAGCTTTCCTTTCCTCAAGCCAAGATTCTGGCTCTTGCTTAAGAGGTGGCATCTCTCTTTCACCATATGGAAATTCAGTGAGAGACAGCACCTGTATGCCTTCATGATGGACTGCTCTCAGCAAACCCTACAATAAATACAAAGAGAAATCAGTAATGCCAGTCCTAATAACAACAACAACAATCTTATTTCATACATATTGGAATATTGGTACTTCTAAATTGGTCAGCATAAGGAAACTATTTATGCTGCCTCATATCAAAGGCTATATATTTGCCAAACAACAGAACTTATTAAATAGGTGTATTTTTCCTGAGTTTCAAATGAAAATTCCCAAAGTTAATCTGTAAGATCAATACTCAAATTTTAAAATGGCTGCTGATGGAAACTGGCATTTTAAAAACAAAGTCCTGGGAAGATTCCAGGTTAGCTTTGCAATTCACTTTTTGAAATTACCATTAAGCTATGGCTTTGTTGCAAAAGACTTGCCTTTTTTTTTTTTTTTTAATGTAATTAAAAGCATGATACCCTTACTATTTATTACTTTGATAATATAGATATTATTCTACACCTATAATAACAGAATCTTTAAAATTGTGTAATATATGATCATTACATTATCATTAATACATAATAACTACAATAAATTATAATTAACGATAGTGATATTTCTCATAATCATAATTTAAAGCAAGCCTACATTTACAAAACTCGTATTTAACCTAATTTAACACAGAAAAATGCACATCATTCATCAGAAGTATTTTAAAATGTATTAAAATAGCTGACACTAAAGCTTATCTAAATGGCGCTCTCTTCACTAATCAAGCAGCAGCAAATCAAAGCTTTTGGTAGTATCACTCTTGTTCAATGAAAATGATGAGTTCTATTTTACCTTAATTTTTTTTGGAAGTAAATCTGTTGAAGTTTCACCTTCATCTATTCCTTCAGATATCGTGTCAGATCCCTGGGTCTGAGCAAGATACATTCCTTGACTCCAGTCTGAACTGGAGTCTGAAATAAAAGGAAAGAAAAACATGAAAGCTGGATTACTGTGAAACTTTGAAGAACAGGCATCAAAAAATATCTTTGTCTGTTGTTGTAACAGATGGTTGCATGTCACCAGAGTTGATTCTAAGCCTGGACACTACCTGTTTTATAGTTTTTCTTTTTCAGTTTCAAAGCAGTAACAGCAAAACAAAACTAAAAAAATGTCCAAAACATCAAGCTTAAAAATCCTAGTTTAGTTCTAAAAAAGAAACAACTATTTGCACAAACGCTTCTGCCAAACGAAGCCTGCTTAATATGCTTAGCCTTTGCCTATGAAAATGATCATATTGATAATTTTTATTGCTCTTATAGAAGTCAGTACCTGTCATCATCTCGCACTGCTAGGGAGCTGTAGCTTTAAATTCTATCAGGAGATGATGAAGCTATGGTGAAGAGGTAATGTAAGAAGAGTATAGGAATGCCGCTGGGAAGAAAAAAATCAGCATCTGATGCCTCAACTCAATCCACCTCCACTCTAGTCATCTTCCCTCCGTAGCAAATTAATAGATATGGCATACTCAGCACCTTTTCTTAGTGCGACAGGCTTCTGCTTTGATCTGAGGAGTAGTTGTTTTTATTTCTTAGAACACAAACTCTTTAATGCTAAACTTAATATTAAAAAAGCAGATTTAATTTATAATGCTGTTTGAAATCCATAAAAACTAGTTTCTTACCACTAGAACCTCCATCTCTAGCTTGATACGGTGGAGAACGTGCTAAACCAGAAACTGGAATTCCCTGTATTAAGAAAAGAGAACAATCAAATCTTTAATCACCCTACTGCCAGTCCCAGTAATGGAGCTAATTCTGAGGAGCAGGAAACAATATGAGCATCTTTGTTAGGTTTCCTCTGCAACTAAAGTAATCAAAATGGAGACGACAAAGATTGTGTTCAGTAGGGCGATCTACACTTGCTCCATTTCACAGAGCAGGACAGGTCCAAGGCAGCAGCACAAGGAAGCATCTCAGTTGAGCACACTCCCAAACTTTACTTGCTGAGAAAGGGGTTCACAATCTGTCCCTAGGCCGTGGAAACATCAGAACACTTAAAAGCTTTACACTGAACACATGGTGGTTCACACTTAACAGACTTTAAATGGAAAATTCTGTAGCAGAAGCAAAAGCACAAATCACAGTAGTTCAATGAATATAAAATGGGATACATACCTCTTTAGCTTGTAGAGTTTCTATGACTTCCTTTAAAGTATTACATTCTTCAGTCAATACTTGCACTGCAACAAACTTCTCTCTCTTTAATGCTTCAGATTCAGAGATATGCCTTGTCTCCATGTCCATGATTTCAGCAGCGTGGAGTTCTTGCATTTGGTCGATTTTTTCATTAAATTCTCTTATGATCTCTGCAATCTCTTCTGAAGAACATCCATTTTGCAAATCAATTTGGATTTCTGCATTTTTAACTAGGACTGGTGAAGTCTGGATACAGCTGTCGATTTCTATAGTCTTGTCTGTTTGTGATGATGAGCTTTTCCTAATTAGAGCAGACTCACTGGTTGACAAATCACACAATATTTCTGCATCCTTTTTGCTTTCAGTTTTTGACACTTCCTTGTCCTTTCTCACATAACTTGCAAGCCTCTCTTCTGCTTGAACTAGGTTCTCTTTGACTTTGCACAGGTCCTCCTGAAGACGTAACAGACTTGCTTCTTTTACCTGTAAATATGGCGAATGTGAATCGCAGTCCTTTCAAATACTTAAAAAAAAAATAATCTAAACACGAAACAACTCTCTATACCATTAGAGCTCAGTTAGTCCTCTTTTAAAGCAGTTATGACACATGGTAACAAATATTATCTCCTAAGAAATACAGCTCTAGATCCACTGTTGCACTATAGTGGACTGTAAAACTATGTACTTTGGCAACAAATGAAGATGTGGTCTACAGCATCAGCTCTGTTTCACTGATAAAAGGTACTAAGCGACTGTTTTTCTTAGTGGCATTCTCAGTACAAGAATAAAAAAACCATAGCATGCACATTTGCACAATAAGTCCTGTATAGTCATTTGCTTTAAATACAGTATGGAACAATCTGATTCTTACTGATAGCTCTTGCTGAAGTTTTTCTGCCTTTTCTCTGTAACTGCTCAGTTCTTCCTTAGCAGCAGCTGCCTCTTCTTTAACTTTCTCTAGCTCAAGTTTATTAATAAGCACATTTTCTTTTTGACTTTCCATGAGTTGTGCTCCCACCTATATGGAAATACAAGACATGGAAAATGGTGAAGAATCTTACGAAGATTCAAGTATTAACAGCACTGATCGCCTTCACACCAATTTACTAAAGCTACAAACGAAAAGGCTACAGGGGGCAACAAACATATGTTATTTAGACTAACATAGCCTCCAAAAATTAAGACTGAAAGACCCTTTTCCTTGATCAACTCCCCTAAGCTGGATAAGCCTGGGAGGAAAGACTGTCTCACAGTTTACTGAACTGCAAGCAGAAATTGGCTACACCATGCTGAAAGCACAGGGAGGAAGGTCAACAGGGAGTAGGAAATGAAGTCTGATAATATTACTGAATAGATAAGATATTTACGACATTAATTCAATCTGCATTTGCACAAAAGGTCTTAGAACCTTTTCTAGTCCAGCATTGGGTTCCACGACGTCTGTGAACTTAAGAGTTTCAGCAATCAAGCCCACGTTTGGGCTATGAAGTACTTTGAAGGTTTTAAATTCAGATTCAACATAACCAATAGCGTATGGAAATCAGGACAAAAGTATAATGGTAAAAACTACTGATGGGAAATATCTTTGGAATCCAGGCAGGAAAGCAAGGAAAAGTAAACCAAAATCAAAGCATACATGAACAAACATCAACAAAGAAACCCTCAAACCATACAGACAAATTGCTATCACTCCCTTATTCTGAACTCTCTCTTAGATAATTTTTATAATTTTAATTTTTATCTTTCTACCACCATGCCATGTAAAAGTGTCCGTTCTATACCAGTTCAAAGTAAGATTAAGAAAGTATATGTTCAAAATTCAAAATTGCCCTACATTTATGAAAAGGCAAGGTGTTTTTAATGCAAAATGGAAATTGATAGTGGAGTTCACCTAAAATGGTGAACTCTTTGTAACTCCAGAGATAATAGAGAAATTAAGATCTACCTCACACAGCACAATATTCCTATCACTAGTCTCATTAAGAAGTGTTTCATTCGTTATAGCTTACATAAAATAACCGCTTTTAGCGAAAACAAGCCAGAAGTAAATGGCATCTAATTACCTGATATGTCTGCATTTCTTCTTGCTGAATGTATTTCTGAATCTCTCCTTTGTGTTGTTCTTGAACCTCTTCTAGTAATTGCTGAAGTTCTAAGAGTCTCTCTTCTTTCACTTTAGCTTCCTTTTGTGCAATTTTTACATTTTCTTTTTCTAGCTCCAAGTTACGATTCACTGTTGCCAGTTGGCCCTCCATCTCACTCAGCCTCTGTCTTAAGAGTGATAATTTTGATTCCATCTCATTTTCAGTTCTATTACTCAAACCCTCTGTTTGGGCATTCTTGCTTGCTTCCTCCACACATTTTGAAGCTTCCTGAATTTCCTGCATGAATTTCCTTTGCTCTTGAACTGCATTTAGCTGAACCTGACTCACAAGAGCAGCAGCAACTTTTTCCACTACTGCCTTTTCCAGTTCTAGTATCTTCTTTTTAAGTGTTTCTTTTTCAGCTTTGCCTTGCTCTTTCAGGTCTTTTATTTCATTGTAGCACTGGCACAGTTCTGAATCTTTTTCCTTAACACATGCGTGAAGTTGCTGCAGTTGTACCTCCATCTTGCTAATGGCAACTCTTGTATCATCTGAAGACCTGCGCTGGGTTTGATCTAGCAACTCTATCTTCTCACATAAGCCTTCTTCCACTTTTTCAGTCTTCCCATTGCTCCTGTCTTCTGTTTTTTCCCTGTCACCTTTCATCAGTGCACACTTATACTTCTCTGTTAGTCTTTCATGCTCTTTTTTTAACATACTTATTTCTTGCTTTAGCTGGTTCATTTTTAAGTTCGTTTCCTCAAGCTCATTCTTTGTTCGAGATGCCTCTAAATTCATGTTTTCTACTTGCTTCTGCAAAGCTTCTTTTTCTGCCAGAACTGTTTCAAGTGTGTGTTTCAGACTGTCAGCATCTTCTTGAAAAGCGGGAATGTCTGCAGGTACTTTTTGTTCAATATTTGCCAGTTCCTGCTGAAGCTTATCAATTACATCATTCAACTGCTCTACTTCTTCATAATTTTTTTTCTTCACACGTTCTTGATCACTTTTCAGACATTCTACCTGGGCTTCAAGCTCTCGTATATGCTCATTTTGCTCTTCAATAACCTGAAAAAAAAACCAGACCAAAAGAACTTCACAATGGGTAACTATTAAACCCTTAGATAATTTTCCCCCTGGGCTTCACACCAACAGTTTAATGGCACATTGAAACACCTTGTAAAAGAAAGTATGTCCTCAGCAAACTTCTTAAGGGAATGTCTCTTGTAAAGTTTTATGAGAATCATGATATCTTCACGTAGAACTGACAAAGTAGCCTGTGAACTTAATGAACTGCAAAATAGGCATGAAAGTATCAAATGAAGTGAAAGCATTCATAATATTCACTGAGATACGAAACACTGACATTTAAGTGTTCACAATACTTTTTCGCAACAGTTTTGTCTAAAGCTCTGTTGTGTCCCTCTTATTAAAAATTAAAATGGAAACAAGCAGAGTGCTTATGTCTGTGCTGTTCAATCTTCTTATGCAATCAAGGTTCAATATTTTATTTTGACTCAAACAATTCCAAGGAGCCAAGATTTAGGAAACTTAAAACTTACAGATAAACTATCCTGCATTACATTGCATACAGAATTTCCTTTTAAAAAAAAAAAGGCACTGGATCCTCAAGCTTATCACACACAGGCCAGGTACATTCCATTAGTTAAGACAGATACCGTGCTCTTCATGCAAAAGCACCATTCATTCATATGGTCAAACAGATTTATATAGGACACAGCCAATTACGATGGATATGCATTTTAAATACAAACAGCCCTTTAATTAAATGTATTGAAAAACACCATTATAACATGCTTTTTAGTCTGAGACCACAGAAAACACCTATCAGTTGACTCTGACGTTTCCTATCACAAATCTAAATACCTTTTTGCCTCTGGGGGTGTGTGTGCATACACATATGCAGATGTGCTCAAAAACACACAGGGCAAACAGTACCCATAGCACAATTTTTTGTTTGTCCTCTAGTTTAAGTGCAAGTAAAGAGAGACAAAGTTATACAAGTATTTATTTAAAAATGTATGACTACCGAAACAAAATTCAAAGAGAGATTGGTGAAGACATCAAGAGAGTGAGAGTAATACTTTCCTAGATTAGTTCTAAAACCACTTAAAATTACAGGCTGTGTAAGGGGATCAAAATTGCAAGAAATTCATAAAAGAATGTAACCAAGCAAATATGAGGGTGATGACTTTATGATGCAGAATAAAGAAAAGTCATCTTATACCAACTTCTAACAAGAAATAAATGAGTAGACACAAAAACCAGAATGACTGGTGTTGACGAACACTAAATAAATAAAAAGGCTTATCAAAAGGAATAATAAGACAAGTTATCAGATTCCAATAGAGTAAGTTGTATAAAATTCATTAAAAAATCTGTTTGCTAAATTGCAGTGGGAGCAAATTCTCATTTGAATGTAGAAGAATGCCAAAAAATCCTTTACAAAGTCACACTAAGGACAGACCAGACTATAAGTAGTAAGTGTAAGAAACAAAAAGTGGATATATTTTCTTAAAGGGATGTCTGGAGATCTGAAATGAACGGTGCTTCTACCCTGCAAATGAAAAAGGCAGAAGGAAATCCGTCAAGAATATTCAGAAACAGATATTATAAAATTGGTTATGGTACCTAAAACAGGTAAGAACTCTAGAAAGGCCTTTTAAGAACTCTAGAAAGGCCTTTTAGAAATACGAAGAAGAAAAAAAACTGAAGAGAAGGAAGATGACTAAATTTATTACTAAAATACCTGTGTTTTTCCCTTTACCTCTCAATACTTCAATAGGTTTAGTTAGTTAAATAGAATAATAAGATGACTTTGTAAAAATTATAATACGTGCAAGAATAAATGAAACATGTAACCGTATGAATTAGAACGGCTGATTTGCCAACCAAGAACTTATTTTTAAAAATCCACAGAGACTAGAGGAAGCTCAAAAATGCTAAAGAAAATGTAAACAAGTCATTGATTTCCAGAAGAAAAGAACAGTGATCCTGGTGATTGCTATCAAGTCAGCATAACAGCTTCTGTTCTTCAAAACATAATGGAATAAAGGACCACAAAAGGCAAATACAGCAATTAAAAGAAAAGCACTTAGTGGGATGAAAATGTCGACGGGATTAGGAAAGGGATTAACCTAAAAACAATCTATTCATATTTAATACTGATCTCATAATCAAGCAAACAGATTAATTATTTAATGTTCTAGAAAATATAACTGAGTAAGAGGATGAAATTAAGAAAATGAAACCTCATTTAATGGGAGAAGAACCAATCATTAAAATGAATTATACCTGAATACTAGGTATTTTTCTCAAGGCAAGTAATGTAACCTTATGACTGTGGTCATTGCATAAAGCAGAACTGTTCTGGATTCTTGAAATACGATCTTTCCTAAATCCAATTTCCTAAATCCAATGCAAGGTTTTGTCATTATTCACTGAGGTTCATTATAACTAAATGTCACACATATAAACTCAGAGAAATTAACCAGCTTGGTCAGAGCTCTGTTTCAGTGGATTCAATACGTCCTAGTAGAATATTACCCTAAATGTTCAATCAGTTACTGAGGGGTAAAAAGAACTTCTAGTCTTATCTTAATGAATAATATTTGTTTTGGGGACAAAGCTTATGACTAATAAATTTTCATGTTTAAAATGTTCAGAATGCAAAATTCATCCACTAAAAAGATCTGATCTTCTTCCTATAAAAAATGCCAGACCTGCAGCCTGTTTCTTGTGGCACTTAACACCAATGCAAAACAAGAAGTATTTCTGTTGAAATCAAATGCATTATATCTGTATAAAATGGAAGTAAGCCAGAAGAAGATGAAGCTCATTTGCATAAATACACATAATTGAAAAATAACAGAAAGCTACAGGTATTAAATCTCAGTGAATAAGAGAAAGATGAATCTACTTCTTTCTTTCTCTACATTTCTAATAAAACACAGGATTTTGTTTGCACATCCACCATGCTTCAAACTGGATTAAAGATGTTGCCAACACTGGTATGACGACAAAGTATTTACACAAGCTCATGGGGCACAAAAGTTTAACTGCTAAAAAAACTATAAAATCCAACATGATCCAGCAGGTACCACTGAAACGTAACACTGAAAATAAGTCATTGTAGGGAAGATGGTAGAATGAATGTTGAGATTGAATTCAGCTACTTATGTACAATTAAATGTTCCGAAGTATTAGAAGAATAAAGAATGAAGAAGAATTTAAGAACAAAAACTCAAGCAGAAACAAGGCAGAATAATAAAAAGAAAGCAACCAAGAAGTATCCTTTGTTAAAAAAAAGAGACAAAAGAGGAAAAACAGATCAGGGTTAAAGTGTTGGTCCAAACTGAAGCACTTGCATTTTTAAATTAAGGCAGCAATAGAAGATAATGTAATTGGTGGAGGGACAGAGTTTTTTTTTCTTCTTTAAACAGCTAGCAACACAAAGTAGGACTTGAAAAAGATTTCAAAAGTATGTACTTTGTTGTCAGTTGTGACTTCAAGTTGCTGCTGTAGTTTTGCAATTTGTTCATGAAGATGATCTATTTCGTGCTCCTTTTCTTCCATGATGTGAGCAAGCCTCTCAGCCACTAAATGATGGTCCTTTATGGTGGCATCTTCAGATTTCCGGATAGCTAGTCCCAGTATTTCCATTTCATCCTACCAAAAAAATCCCCAAAACCATGTTACAGTTGTACATAACGTTTTCTGCTTATTCTTGTATAAGTATTTAAGGCATAGGAATTAAAATAAACAGATTCCATGGAATGAGAAGTAATTATATGAGCTTTTTAGTATTTTGCAAGTTGAACTGTGGAATGCTTGAGAAAGAGAAAGAATTTGGCATCTTGGCTTATTCCAAGAATTTATATCTGGGGAGGAGGGACAATAAAGCTCTAGGCTTCTCTGTCACACAATTACCTTAAATAATTTGTTCTCTTGTTCAAGTTCTTGCAAGTGTGTAGTGGACTCCTTTCGCTGAATTTCCAGTTGCATGTGCAATTGCTGAACTTCTTCATTTTTATTTTCCAGCTCCTCTCGAAACTGCTCCAGTTGTTCCTCAAGGTTTGTGACCTATGTTTCCAAAACAAATGGTGGAAAAGGAGTAGACAGCCATACAAAAAACTAAATGTCATTGTTTTTAAGTGCCATGTCTACAGTAAACTGGTTTGGTGTGCACAAACAAAAGAATGTGTACTCAGTGACATTCTGAGTCCTTAAACTGAATAGAATTTTAAAACCCACTAAAAATCAGCTGAAATCACTGTGAAGTTTTTCTTAATTGACTGAATTTTGATTCCAGAAACAATGCTGTAAGTCATAAGCATTAACATAGACAATAACAACAATTATCATAGCTCACAAGAGAATTTCAAAGGGATTTGAACTGCCGTCTCTCTGATCTGTTAAAAAAATTTCATCTGTATAGTTCATGAAACTCAATGGAAAGTAAAAACTGACAAACCAAAATATTAGCGGAAACATGGAAAATCTCACAGGTATTTTACCTCCTTTTCCTTTCTGTCCACAGCTTCTCGTTCAGCTTGCAGCTGTACTTCAAGAGGCAATTCTCCCTTTACTATGATGGTGCCAAACTGTTTCCTTTCCTCCACCTTTAAATATACATTATAAGTTAGTTACTTTATCTGCTTAATAATAAAGAAATAAAAAAGATATACTCTTTTATTGTCAAGAAAATAAGAAAGTAGTAAATACACTATAATTTTAGACCAGGCAATACCTTTTGCAAGTTGTCTGCACTGATGATTAAGGCTTGTTCCAGTTCTCTTATCCTGAATTCTAGTTTCTCAATTTCTTCATTTCGTTCTTGTATATCTCTCTGAAGTTGTTCCTTAGAGAGCAAAAGCTCACTGCATTTGTCTGTTTTTTCTTTTAGATGATTTGTTAACTGTTCAACCTGGTGACAATACGGCAAGAAGATTAACATATTGTACTAGACTGGAAGGGTTTGCTAGCAATAGTAACAGCCCTCATTTTTGACACAGAAGAAATATCCCTCTTTTTTTCTCATAATGAATCTCCTACTCTTTAGGTAAAACAGAATGTAAAGTTAGAATATTGTAGTGCTACATCCAACAAATACAAACAGCATTTTTTAAGAAGTGACACGTTCTGTGCTATATCATCTACTCTCTAGAACTAACTTGTCCTTCTGAAGCCTTCAGACTTTCTAGTCAGTTAAAAGCAAGCAGCATGGCATACAGCCTACTAAAAAGACATCTTTAACATCTCCAGATGGAATGTCTTGACCCTAAGGTCAAGATGCTATTTGCATCTTTGAGGAATATGATAATTTTTAAATTTTGTGACAAAATTATTCAAAATAAAGAATTGATTAGTGACATACAGACATATCCTAAATCTCACTGGGTCTTTAACATTGAAGAGAATTGCAATACTTCAATCTCGAGAAACAGGAAGTTCTGTTGTCTTGCTGGGTTTGTTAAATGGGACCAAACAGATGTGATGTATGATCTAATTTCACTTTCTGTACGGGACAAAGCATCCAAATAAAGCATTCTGAATCTCAGTAGTTCAGAAGTTTGCAGCTCAGCAACAACATATTAAAAGAGTAACTGAAGCAGTCAGATAGGAATGATCCCAGTTCTAGCGGTATTTCAGAAATGACTAATCAAAATTACAGATAAGAAAAATGTGTAACAAATCCATGGTATTAGGCCTGATGCACAGAGTTAAGACCTGAGTTATACTAAGCAATTGAGCAAGAGACATGGTAAGTAATGTTTGTCCCACTCAAGAAACTGATGTCAGTATTTACAATTAGGAAGTTACGATGTAGCCAAAAGGTAGAAGACTCAAAGCATTTCAATAGATAGGAGAGAAGAGGACCAGAACATAAAGCTGACAGGATGGTATTATTGACGTTATCCATCCATGAGTAACATCAAAGTCTGAAGTGACCACAGAAAAGTCCTGGGAGAGAAATGGAAAAAGAATAATCACGTCTAGAGCAGACTCTGTATGACAACCCTCCCTGGAATAAGTTGAGAGAGTAAGTTGAAACGACAGTAAAAAAAGAAATGAAGTTATCAACAGAAAATGCTCATAGCATTCAGGCAAAGCAGAAGAGCATTTCAAAAACTGTGCAACTATGAAAAAGTAAAGCAGCTATCTCAGAAAAGCATGAGAAATAATGATAAAATGTACATTTATGAAATATTCCAAGTAATATTGTGACATCAAAATATACTATATAGTAAGACTATGTGCCTCATTTGATAAAAATTAAATGTAAATCTAGTACAATACTGAAAATTCTTTCTATAAATGTATAACATTCAACACCACTTAGCTCTAAAATAGCTGCTACACCTGTGGTGCTTATAGACACTGTCTTTCTACCTACTAAAAATTTCTAATTTAAAAGCATCTAATACAATGGGTTTTTTTGTCTTTTTTACTGTGAGAATTTTAACTAGGAATTCACACGCTACCCACGCCTCAAATTATAAACAGACACATAACGCAATGAACTCAAAATGAACATCCTGGATTCAGGAAAACTAATCATGCTAAAAAATCTCCCCCATCTGTGGAACGTGTGAACAGGACAGGACTGTGTGCACACTTTGCAATAGAAGGAGACAGATGCAGAATTGCTCCATATGTTTTGGTTAACACACACTCAGCTAACTGCAGAAGATTCATTGATCGCAGAGGCTGATGACAGCCATCACACATAGTACTGACAATACTTTGACTGTAAGACTCCTTACAAACCTTTTTATTAAAATATATTTAAAACCCCCATGAAATATACATCTCTAAATCTGAGAATTATAAGTATTTTGACAACTTACATTTTATATATATCAATTTATGTCCTGTTTATGGTCCTAAACTATAGAATATAGAATACTAAATATTGCTAATATTCAAGAACTGAATTACAGTAACTGAACTACCTCAGTAAGAACTTTCATTTGAAAATCACAGTGCAACCTAATAGGAAGCTGAATACTGAAAATTAGGCAAGATAATCATACAAAAGTACCAACCTTGCTCAAAAAGCACGACATAAGAAAATACACAAAAAATAAAATGCAATTTAATTGACTAACAGGTCATCAAACAAAACATGCAAAAGTTTCATAATATATAGCATTTGCACTGCTGCAACTTTTCTTGATTTTGCTGGGCCTAAGAGTTTTCTGTGATTTCCCTGAGCTGCTGTTCCGCAGTCACTAGATTTGTTTCAGTGGAGACAGACTTTCACTGGGGAGGTACAGGTGTACACAGATAGTGCTGCTACATCTCAGATGCTAAACCTTGGTAACTCAATTCCTTCGGTTGCGTGTAGCTGTACTATAAACAAGATGTCACAAAACAACATAAGAGCATGTGAAATTGCTAAAGGAGTCCTGAATATTTCTTTAGGCTTTTGAAAGCAGTGGATTTTCTAAATTAAGTTATATGAAAGAGCCTTTTTGAAAGTTATGAAGTCTCTGTATGTCTACTACAAAAAACAACCAACGAACCAGCCTAAAAAACCCCCAAAACACAGTTTCACCACTTTCCCCCAACACCTTAACTTTCATCTAAGGAGATTTACTTTCCTGGCTTGTAAATGGATGCAGGTTAGGTACACCATTAAATAGCTTCATTACATCTTAACAAGTGTCAACCTGTAATTTATATTCATTGATACAAGTAATAAAACGTGTTACCTCTCTGGTTTGATGTTCATTGACAGGCTGAATCCTTTGTGGAATCTTAAGCTGTTGTTCCAGCTTCTGTATCTCTTGCTGGAAAACGTCTCTCTCGTGCTCTCGGTCAATTGCTTGCTCCTGAAAGTTACGAAATTATGTGGATGCACCATTTCATGTAAAAACTATCTAAATTAAGTATATTACTACTTCTTCTCCCTTTTAATGTGAGGCTGGTAACAGTATGTCAGTATTTTTAAGGTAGCGGAACCTCTTGCAACTACCATTAACAAAAAAGTCTTTCATAATTTGGGGCAACAAATTGCACATTTTTTAATTAAAAAATTAGGACAGTATAGATACATCCAGTATTATTGCACAAAAATGACAGTTTTGTTTCTTCTGTTCCAGGTACACCACACAAATGGTAATAAGCCAATATTCTATGATTTTCTTTCCTAATGTTTGTCTTTGATATATGTAGCATAAACAGAAATTAAGAACAGAAATTAATTCTGCATTAATATTGATGAGGAGCCAACAGAAAAAAAAAAAAAAAATAATTTTGCACTTCAGTTTTACTTTTGATCAGTTTCAGTTGTTATATCCCAGTCTGACATTTGGGAAATACACCTTCATATAGGAAATAATGAGCAACTGGTAGCATCCAGTGAAGTATCACCTTTAAATGCCACTTTGTTAAACAGACAAACCTAATCAGATGCATTAAAATAAACTACCTGAAGTATCTGATATGAAGAGGAATGCTTCTGTCTAGCAACAAAATATTTTGCAAAAATTCAGGAAACCAGAATAAAACCTCAACATTTACAAGTTCCAGATTTTAAAAACTCACCTGCTGTTTCAAGGAAACGGCAGAATTCTAATGCTGCTATTACAGACAGCTACTCATCTCAGTAGTCTGTAACTCTCCAGCTCATGCTATTGATAATCCCAAACCATAATGCATTTATGACTATGGGACTTGTAATAGGAATTTTTACTTCTGAACCTTGTCCTATTATGACACACTAGTTTCAGTGAGAAAAATAATCTTGTAATTGTAGAAAATGAAATAAAGAAATCCATTTGTGCCAAGAAGGATCTCAAAAGATCTCTTTAACACTGCGTAGTAATAGATTATGCAGAGAAGGTGCCACAGGGTGTTATATTTATTATGTAAAAAATTATTCCACCCTACTGCTGTCAGCTAGAGAGTTAATTGAGAACGCACAGAAATAATAGGGTTTTTCTCAACAGCAGCAGAGGACACTTAATAGGAATAAAATGGGAAAAGAAGGAGGTGGGGAAGATGGTGTTTGCTGAAAATGGGATAGAGTCTAAAACAAAATTGCTAAGACAGCCTGAAGCAGGAAGAAGTTGGGTACAATAGAAGCAGCTGCCACTGTGAATGGGGACAAAGACACACATAATATAAATGGCTGGAAGGTGTAGCTTAATATCTGGAGGTAGGTTTTTGGATACTATGAAGGAAGTCTATGCAAGAAACTTTGAGAAATTATGCTTTCAATTTCCAAGTACAAATAAAGCCAACTACTTAATTCCAGCAGACTTTATTGAAAAACATGGAAATTCCACAAACAGCTAAAAAGGAAGGTGTCAAAAATTTGTGTTTCCTCATTAATTCTAGAAGTTTCCCATTATCTTAAACATTTAAGAAGCCTACTAAATTATACTTAGAAATACAGGGCAGTCCCAAGCAAGCACCTCAAACGAATTTTCGACTTTAAAAATACTAATTAAATTCTTGGGCTGGAACCTGTAACATTGTTACTACTGTGTGCTTCTTTATTTTTGCACAAAATCTGTAAAAACTAGCATTTCACACTGAACCAAACCTCAGTACAGGTGCCCACCCACCTTCATGAAATCAGCCTTTTACCATACTTACATCTAGAAATTTTCTTGTTTTTTCAAGTTGCTTCTCCAAAGCCTGGTTTTGCTGCCTCAAGTCCATTAGTTCTGCATTTTTTTCTTGCTCTAGCTCTATGAAACGATTGACCTGTTCTTCCAAGTCTATTTCCAAGGCTTTCACTTGCTTCTGAAGGTCATCATACTCTTTTTCAGCTTGACGCTGTACTTCAATTTTTTCTTTCATTAGCTTTTCTGTTTCCTCCAGCAATTCTGGTTATAATAAAAGCATCACACACTACTTTTAGATATGAATAGTTAGTAATGTTATGAAGCAAAACCACTCCCCAAGGTATCCATGCTGTACTCTGCAGAAGGATGTGAACTGGTTTGGGTTTTTACTATTTTTCTTTTTTTGAAAACGTATTTTCTTCTGAGAAATAATCAAGATTACCACTGGAGCAAATTTATATAAAAATCACTATCCTTTAGTTAGTCTTCAGAGTACTGTTCGTGAAGTTGTATCAGATCACTTCCCTGTTTAAGTTTCATATAAATTAAAAGGTCTTTATATAATTTAAAAGAAAAGAAAATGCATGGATTCAAACTACAGCTAGAGTCAGCAGGTCAACCTAATCCCGAGGTTAACAATGAAGTAGAGAAAACCCAACCCTCTTCTCATCCCCAGTGTCAGTAAAATCAATCCACTCCCAGTCTTCATCATTTAACGTGATATATATAAATAATTTGAAGGAAATATTGAAAGACTTAGCAAGGTTGCCAAGCAGACAGAGAGGGAAATTACTGACCTGTAACTGGAGCTTTGTAAAATCAGTGTCTGCATGGATGCCCCATTTTGAGTCCTCATGAAAAGGCTGGCAAGCATATATAGTAAAGCCCCAAACCACTCTACTAAGACTCTTAAGCCACAGCCCATTGAAGTACATATTAACTAACCGTATGAATCCCTTGAGGTAAAATCCAAACTGTAAAGTGCAATTACATTTGGAGAATCTTTAAAACATGATTGATATTTAGACAGAAACAATACAATTTACTTTCACTATAGAAGAAAGATCCTTTAGGCACCATCATCTTACATCATATTTAACCAATTGTCATTTCTAGGTAACCATTATATATCAATATAATACAATGTTTAGTTATCACAATGAATGACTGAACTGTATTTGGAAATAAAAAGAAAAAAAAAGGCTACAAAAATATCTCTCTAATACCGTCTAAGTATCTGTAATTCATAGGTGAATAAGATGATGGTTATTCATGAATTTGCTTATTATACTTAGAAATTATAAGAAATGTTGTTAGCGAAATGTAAAACTGAGTATGAAATACAACATCAAAGCTGCAGGCCAGTAAGAATTACAAGTAATGTCAGTAAGCCAAAAGCCCAATAATCCTGATTAACAATGTCAGTACGTGTAAGTCTTCCACCCAATTACAGATTGGCCATGCAACATACAAACACACCTGCTTGGGAAGCTGCATCGACTGCAGCATCTACTAGGCCTAGGAGAATAGAGAGAGAGAAAACAAAAAAAGAAGCAAAGTAATTCACATGCCAGCTATAGTTTTCTTGTGGTGCAACAATGTAAGAGAAAATGAAGCCAAAGATAGATGTGGCACTTAATGACAAAGTTGTTGAGATAACTTAGGGAATGTGGTAAGTTATTCTGGTATGCATGATATAAGTACCTACACATATGTACAGAATTGTTTATCCTTACAGTTGCTATACATGAAAATAACTTTAAAATATTTAGAAACCTGAAACATATAACAAATAACTAAACCGGAGTCATAAACAAGGATCATCTTCACTATAAAGTATGAAACAACAGGCTGTTCTTAAAATTTCATTGTTACACAAAGTGGACGCAGGAAATTGCAAATAGACCTGAGATGTGTAACTTCTAAAACCAGCAACGTTGTAAGTTGCCATAAACTTTTAGAAATTAAATAAAATGCTAATTTCATCCTGCTATTTACAATGTAAGCCCTGCAATCCTTGAAAGATCGGTACTTCTCAAACACCACTGCTCTAATTTTCTTCCCTTCTGAAACATAAAATATTAATTGAAGTTATTCATTTAAAGAAGAATTAAAAGGCGCATTTAATTCATGAAGGCAAATACTTTTTTTGAGTAAGCAATGTTAGATTACATTGGCATGGTATTTATCTGGAATTTTCACCATCAGTGCTGAAAACTTTCATTACTGGTAGATAACAGGCTTTCCTTATCATGCAACTTTTGTGCCATTCTTCCCCAGAAGAGGAATTTGTTACAAAAGTGTATCTTCTGTTTCTAAAATAAGTATGGCCATCATGTGTAGTTCAATCATTTTGTGGTAGGTATGCTTGCTAGTCCCTCTAAAACTCGGTTTGGAAAGTATTTAGACCAGTATTTTTATCCATAGGTGCTAATTTCAAGATATTCCATCTCCAGCAATAATATAAATAAAAGCAGATTTTCAGAGGTATCAAGTTTTGCTGGTTTAAGGAACAATTGTGATTGCTCAACACTTCTGCAAATTCAGTCATTTTTTGTGTAAATATCAAGAAAAGGTATCATGCTAACATTAGGCATCAGGTATTAAAATATCACTGTTTTTTAATGATTATCACGTTATCAGAAAAAACCTTCAGCAGGATTACTTATTATTTTATTTGAAAGTATAAGAAAATCTCATAGAAAGATTGTGAGGAATACATACGCTGCTCTACTGGCCCCGCATCTGCTCTCATGGCGTCCTTCTGTCTGGAGAGTAACTCCTTTTCTTGCTGGATCTGCTGCTGTTCAGCCTCTAACTCCTGCAATTTGTTACCTGTACACAGTAGTTCTTGCTCAAGATGGTCAATTACATCTATTTTTTCCTGGAGTTGTTTTTCCAGAAATGCCTTTTCATCTGCATAACCATCAATGAGGCCTATAGAACATCAATTTTGGGGCAGATTTAATAGACAATAAAGAAGAATTTTAATTTTTAGCACTATGAAGTCACTATAGTATTCTCACATAAATGCACATGCATGTTAGATACTTGCACCTGACCAATTCTACTCCTGTCCTTGCTATTCTTCCATGATGAACAAATTATAGGAAGGACAGCACAAGAAACCAACATAGCTCAGCTCTTAATTTTTTCTCAGTGCAAGACCTCTGGAGCAAACAGGAACTCCAAAACCAAGGAAAAATAAGTGTGTAATAAACACAGGAGAAATAAGAAATTGCAAATAAATTCAAGTGCCAGGTGCCATTTTAGGTTCCTCAAGACATTTGTCTGACCTCAAACCACAGTTTCTGTAATATCATGGGCCTTCTGTAGGTGAGGTATCATACAGACCCCTCCAACATCATAAGGCACCAAAACTGGCCATAGGTGTCCACGTTTAGCACCTGAATCACTCCCAAAAGCCCTGTAACAGCTGACATATAAGAAACAATTTAATTTCTTTACTATTAATGAGCAATTTTTAAAGCAGCACAGAACAATTAATGATCTTTTTAACAGAGAATTTCGGACACTACCTTGAGAATATGTCTTGTATGCTTTTAAAAATTGCCTCAAAATGAAGTAGTTTATCTAGGAATCTGAGGGGGAGCTCTATTATAGTTTTATGAATGGTATGATGGCTATAAGAAATGGCACTATCTTGGAATGATGCAAAAGTCAACACAGAGCTAAAGACTTCGGAAAAAACAGTGAATTTCCTTGAGGGCTGTACAAACTAAATTGAGATCCTGTAATGGTACTGGCTTCAGAAGATTCACATCAGTCCTTTCAGAAACATTTGACCATAGAACACAAAAGACATTTTTACTGAGTGACGGAATATACTAAACAGGTATCCCAGATTTCCACAGTAAGGTGTGCTCTGTCATGTCTGATACCGATGGTTCCAAAAGACAGATAGGACATCAGTCACACGATGTCTAAACTTTCTGTTGGACACACACACCTATCTCACACGTTTCTTCTTACTAAACCCACAGAATCTAAGTAGTACTTTTTCAATATCAAACTATTTTTAATAGGAAAGTACTTTATCAGTATAAATCCATAGTTTTGAGGCAGTATTAAAATGGATTTTACTCTGGCTTGAGAATATAGGAAAACTAAAGGTATTTCCATTTGTTATCATGTAGACAAAGTAAAACCTCTGTGAGCACTTCATTCCATATCAGAGGAAAGCTAACAAGAAGGAAATTAAGCAACAGTGGTCTTAGGATATACAGTCTGGGAAGCAGAAGTCTGGTCCCTCATACGTATCAATTATGCACTTTTTTCCCAGACTTTCCACAGAGAACACAGCTGCATAGAGGGACTGTCTGTTGAAACAAAAACCACTGAACTAGAATCATCATTAACAGCATTTCAAAAATTTGAGACAATACAAATTCTAGTAGTTATTCCCCCTCTCTCAGATGCTGTTCACAACAAGTACTTAACAGATTGGAAGTTGAGAAGGCATTCCCAGATTAAACGGAGTGCACAGCCCGACCAAAAAGGTATGAACAATGAAGAAGTCTGCTAAGATCATGTGTTGTGGTATTTACTCCTGCCTTTTTTTTTTTTTTTTTGAGATGTAATGAAAGTTGTCAGAGTTCAGTGAACAAATTGGCATTAGTTTTTCTGTCACATTAGATAAGTCATATCTGACACCACTAAAACACTACAGGTTTGAAAATGTCTCAGCCGCAGCAGTTTTTGTGATAAGAAAGAAATGATCAAAAATGACACATTTTATCTCAAGAGAAGACAAGAGTACCATCAGATGTATAATGAACTAAGACATTGTTCTCATACCTACCTAAGGAATTTGATTAAGGGAATGTAGTCTGGCTTTGTCAGAGTATGCTCACAACTCAGTTCAATGAGCAGAAGAAATTAAGTAAAAAGAGTTCTACAGCATTTTTGTTTTGTTATATCAACACCAAAAAAAAGAGGTCCCTGTCATTTAGAGTGCATTAATTTCAGGAGTTCATAGGAAAAAAAAAAGGATGAAAAAAGATTTAATTAATTCAGGAGTTATAAAGCATTAAAGCAATAAGAGGGACAAACTAGCTGAATTCCTGCAAAAGGCTGAAGAATTAAATCTCTAGATGTGACATAAATCTGCACCTAACTTAAAAGCTCAACTGTGCAATATATCTACCAAGGGCTAAAACTAACATCAAATTCTGTCTCTCATATTCCAGAACTGTTGATGAACCAACTCAACACAGCCAGTTTGTCAGGTCTTATAAATTGACATTGCTATTGCTCTGATTAAAATTAAATTCCAGTTAAAAATTTTTGAAGACTGTTTCCACTTTATATACTTCCAAGTTTTTTTCCCAAATAAAACATTATCAGATAAAATGTGGGGAGGGCATAACATAGCTTCATAGCTTCCACTAGATTTTTGTGTTTAACACACTTTCTTTGCTAGCAAAAAATAAAGACTCATCTGTTGTATCTCCAAACCAGGCTCTGATAGAATATTTCAAGCATTTAATAAAATTTTACAGGTAAACTCTGCCTTCATTTACATATGGGCAATCCCATTATCTACAAACTGGCATCTAGTAAGAGTTTGTAGTTTCTTTGCCGCTATTAGTGTGTTTGCATAAGCTAATTTTATAACAGAAGTGCATTGCTCAAGAGAAGAATCCAGTTAATTTTAGATTTGTTGCTTGTCTGGTGGCAATAAGATAAAAATAAGAACAAAAATATGAAAATAAAAAATGGATAATGGGCAGGTCTTGTTCCGTGGGATGCCATGTTGAAATACAATTACGCATGCACTCTTTGCAATGAAGTCCTGCACAAATGGAAATGCATTTATTGTAAATGAGAAGGCAAGGTCATAGTTCTTAGTGGGGAACCTCACTAAGCAAAAAAACCCCAGACCCCAGAAGGCAAAGCAACAGAGACAAGTTCATCATAAACACTTTTTTTTAATAAATAAAATTAGTCTCTAGTACTATTTTTTTAAATGCTACTTGTAGGATTAAACCTATGCAGACAGCTCTGACATTATGATAGATTCCTACCTTTAAATAAAACTTAACACTAACCTCTCTGCTTTGTCCTAATGTATCAGTCTAGTTTACTTTATTATTGAAGATTTGTGTATAAAAATTCTATCAAGACAAAAACAGTATCCTCCAAGGAAAGCAGCAACAGACATAAAAGCTGCTTATGTTCTGAAATTCATCAATACTAAACAGCTTTGCAACTCCATCTGTGCAAGAATATAAATTCTTAGGTCAGCTATATTTTGGTGGAAGATTTCATCTTTTTTGCATGTGTTTCATACAAGATTTTTTTTCCTGTAATGATGCCTCTTTCAGATTTTAATCTATTCCCTCCGAAACCAATTTTCCTCCTTTCCAGTTTTGCTAAAGCTGTCGAAATGCTCAGGCCAGTACCGGTGCTGATGACACACCACATTTACGCTGTGTGAACTGACAGGCTACCAACTGTCCCTCGCACCACATTTTAGACACATGGCTTCAAAACCTGCCCTTCTTTTCAGGTTATGTGTGTCCCAGCTACTAATAGTGCGTGAACTCATGCTGGATTATCTGTCTATATAAAAAGAAGAGGAAGGCTGGCAGGGTAGCATTCTCCAGAAATAACAATTGGCTATGAAATGCTCCCACTTTGAAAAACAGAAGATTGCTGAGCTTCAGAACTAACCAAAATATCTTTCTGCTTACTATTACAGAGATCCTATCTACAGGGTAGGTGTTTTTTTGCATTTTTTCCAGATGCTAATTACAAACAGATAATGGTGGAAATGCTGGGTGGAAACAAAACATTCAGCTATCGAAACAATAAAGCTACGCCTAAAAAACAAATTAAGTGTCTGTCAGATTTGAACACATTGTCCTGATGTCAAAAAAGATTATTAGATTTCCCCTGTTGTAACACCCTACAATTTTTAATTGCTTCCTTAATGCACTTAAAAAGATCGCTTTAGAGTGCAAATTGAAACATATCACCACCATATCATCAAATTCAGAGTGAAAGTTCTACACTTTTTATCCATATTTGCGTGGAACTAAGTCAGGGTCAAGAAGTAGCAGGCACAAACTGAAACATGGGAAACTGCATTTCAACATATAAAAAAAAAATTTTTTTTTTTTCTTTCCCCTCTTTGAGGGTGGTCAAACACTGGAAGAGGCTGCCCAAAGAGTCTGTGCACATTCAAAACTTGACTGAACACAGTCCTAGGCAACCTGCTCTAACTGACAATGCTTTGAGCAGGAGGTTGGAATAGATGATCTCCAGAGGTGCCTCCCAGCCTCAACTACTTATGATTCTATGATTCTAAGTTGTTAATAGTTAAGCTTGTCTGCACAGACATGTTATGATGAAATAAATCAATTTGAGGATAATAACACATATCCAACTTATTATTTTTGACTTTCAGACAATAATAAGCGAGACTAAGTTGGGAAACAGAATCGCAGAGTGGCTGATGTTAGAAGGGACCTCCGGAGGTCATCTTGTCCATAACTATCCAAAAGGCTGATAACATTCTAAAATTTGCAAAGAAACTGATCTAATTTGCAATTTCTTTACCCAATTAATAGGTAAGTGAGTTCAAAGTTCCACAACTCATCAAAAAAGCTACTCACCTTCAGCTTTACTAAGCTCCAAAGCCAACTGCTCTCTGGCTTTGGTTTCCTCATTAAGACGTTCTTGTAGTTCTTCCTGATACTTGATAAATTCTGTGGCCTCTTGTTGCTTTTTGAAGGACTCTCGCATGAGCTCTGTCTGAGTAATTTTAGCATGTTCAAGCTACCACAGGAAAAAATTACAGAAGTTAGATAAACCAAGGTTTTCTGCTAAATAACTATTCTATCATTCCTATTTAATTAACAGTTGCTTTACAGTATGATGAGAAGTCTCACATAACTTCACTGAACATTCAATAAGATCTTTACTGAACACACATTCACAGGCTACAAGAAGATTGACTCAGTACAAAAGTCTAAGCAAACAGGCTTTGTCAGTGTAGTGAACTCAGTGAGCCACCTGGCTAAGTCCATGTCTTTGTTCCGGTAAGTCCTGGTTTATGAGTTTATACTAGATTCACCTTTATTTACATATGAGTTTTGTACTAAATATGAGTAAGCTATCACCCACCAGATACTCAGAATGGCTAAAAAACATGGTATAAAACTGGCAGTTTTGATATAAACTGACACAAGTGGTGCTTCATGTCTTTTCCTCCCTAAGATGAAGTTAAATGAGAACACTCATTGTATACACCACAGTTTTCAACCAACAAGGCAGTAAAGCAATGCTTCTTTCAACTGTGTCCACCTAATAGAATTATTAAGGATTTTTTTATTCTTCTCTGCTTGTCTGATGGGTTAATATTTAATGTGGACTACCACAGATGTAGTGCAATCTCATTACATCACTAACCTAAACTACTGGAAAAGCAGGACTGAAATGCATAAAATTGTATACTTACTGACCAGTTTAGACATACCCAAAGTCATAATTTCAAAAAGAATTAAAATTAGAATTACAAAAGCAAAATAGTAAAGAAGGAATATTAGTCTAATGTTAGAAGTTTTGATAACACAAAATGTTCACCTAAGATAACAGCAAACTGGCGTCAATTACCAAGAAGATCTCTATTTCTCAACTGTTAACGTTTACAGCCTACATCCAGCTCTTCAAGGGACACAAATATAAATTGTCAGAGCTGAACCAGGCATGAGTTCTTTGTGTGGCTTGCATTCAAAATAAGACAACGTATTTTGAATAACGTCAGAAAATGAAACACGTATTTCCTGCTCCTCTCCCCTTTTTTTATTTTCCTTTTTAGTATTATGGATATTGGCAGATATTTGTAAGACAGTAACATCTGTGGCTTTGCTACAGTTTCTATAAACATGTTCTTTCTTTTAATTTCTTCAAAAATAAAAGCTTTCTCACCATCTCGCTAAGTTCATGAGTATGATTAGCTTGCTTTAAAATATCAGAGAAATGGGTTAGGAAAATTTCACAGAACACTGCACACAAAATTATCCACTTATAAATAAGACTACACTTTGAAAAAATGGCTGAATGATCGATACATTCTCTTTTATAATACACTGAATTTAAATACTTGATTTCTTTTCTACAGCATTCATTTTTAGATGGACATCATTAACATGAACTATTTATTCTCACAGGAGTTGTAGGAATACTGCAGATGAATATCTGCACTGGTTTGAGATATTTTAAAAATCACAGAGTATTCTTACTTTATTCTTACATTTTGAAGTGCTTAATGAAAGACCTATCTCAGATAAAAGGGAAATATAGTAGATTTACTGTACATAGACAACCATAAAAATGGCTTACTCAAATGCATCAAATGCTCCAACTAAAACTCAGAAGAAAAATTATTCTCCAGCTCTTATCGGTAAAAACAACTCAAGGTATTATTAAAAATATCACAGGGCAAAACCAAAAAGAAGCACAAACAGGAACACGATTTTTCAAGAACAAAAATTTCTTCATGTGATCACTGGAAGCTATTAGCAAGCTAGTGCTAGTTAATGTTACTAGTCAGAGCACAAAAGCTATAAAGGAACACTTTTAACTGACTGCAGCTCCCCCCTACCCCCCTGCAATGTAAATTATTCACAGTGAGAAAAAAGTAATGTAATAAGTAACACTGAAGTGCTTTAAAAAGAGATCTCAAATCTCTGTAATTCAGTATATTTCTGTGTCTGTTAAACTTCTTTTGTTAGAAACAAAGAGAGAGAACTGTATAATTAAAGCTTTTTCAGTGCCCATTAAAAACTGTCTAGGAAAAAAGCCTGTCAGCTGTACATAGTAACTTTAATGATAGAGACAAGTTTATATCATTTTTCACTGCATACTCTTCTATTTAAGCTGGTTTAAAATACAATTTCTTTTAAAAATTTTTATACTTACTGAATAGGGAGGTGTAGGCAAGGAGATTTTAGAGACAACTTTTAAAATGTGCCCATTTTTTTTGTGGCTGAAGTGAAAAATTGAAGTATTTACAACTACAGAATTATTCTCATCCAAGTGTTCAGTGAACGGAAAAGGATATGGTAAAGGCACACGAGATTCAACCTCATATGTATCTTCTTCTTGGCCTTCAGTCCACAAAGCATTAAAGAGATTAGATGCCCAGTAGGTGCGGTAAGAATCCATTCCAAAAAATATTGCTGCTGCTGTCTTCTCAACTGTCACATGGGTATTTTGCACTAGCTAGGCTGGTTTTAGAAATCTCTAACAGGAATTTGTAACAGAACCCGTACATTTAACAGTCTGAAGACACATATCAGTACCGCCGGTGACAAACCTTCTCAGAATCAGGAAGCCTCAGATCACATTCTCAAGCAGAGTAACTCAGGAGCGGATTAATCCAAAACAGAGAGGTGCAAGAAAACTTCGTATAGTGACTCCTAAAAAACCTTCTTAGAGAAATTTCACATGAAAAAGTAACAGAAATCTTCCAATAGCAGCTGGCAGGTAACTTCCAAGACAAGGAAGCATAATTTTGTTTTACCTGCACAGGTACGCTGCAACAGACAAGCAAGCTAGCAGAACAGAAACTAAAAATGATTTTCCATCTCCACTACGGCAAATGAAAGAAAAATACAGATATGTCAGTATTTGCCTTCATTCTTGCTCTTGGAGTTAATTCAACAGGAAGAACTTTCTCAAACTCTGCTAGTTTAAAGGCTTCCTGTTAGTATCTTCCAAGTGAAAGAGTTCAGGGGAGTGGCCTGATTTATTTACCTATACATAACACCAGCAGGTGGAATTTGAATTAATACACCCACTATATGCCTTGCCTGAAAAGATTCAAACTGCACTTCAGGTCTGAAAGTGTGTGTTCAGACAGGTCTCAGATAGTTACTTTGAAGATTTTGCCAGGTTTCTCTCTCTCTCTTAAATTTATTTTAAGAGATGGGCACATGTCTGTATGCACAACACAACTGATTAAGAGGAAAGGTTAAAATCTTTTCTGTCTGTAATTAGTTTCAGATTATAAAATATTGCAGAGTAGAAAAAATAAAGCGTTCAGTTTCTGAATACTTAAGAATAATTGCCAAGTCATCTACAAATCCTTGGTATATACAGGAATTGTATATAATCCAGTAAGCACACAACAGACATTGTAAAGCAGACAAGCTTGAACACTTGCAAAGTACCTCTACAGAACAGCCAGAAAAGATGTCAATATTTATAGTTAATACTATGAGAAAATGTGTAAATAGATTAACATTTTATTAACTTAGAAAAAAATCCCAAACCAGATATGATCATCAGGGATAAATTCATATTTGTATAATCCATATTAATGAATTAAAAGCGAGTGTTTGAGCCAAAGCGTAACTTTGTTGCTGGTACTGGCAAGGTCTCAGCTACAAAGCTATGAAAACAAAATAAACTTTCTTGATCAATTGACAATAAATAAAAAATAAGTTGCTTAGAATACACTGAGTACTTTCTTTTGGTTTCATGAAAAGTAAAGTTACTGCAAAAACACCAGTCACAAAAGTAAAGTAATTTAGAGCCATGTACAAAACTACTGCATTTAAAGATCAGCAGTGAAATGTTCAGAAAAAAGAACACCCAGTAGAATAAATATTTGACAATACTTTTATAATCACACCATGAATTCTTATTTACTCTGAAACTTTGAAGCTGTTTTTCTTTGTATCATCTGCTTTTTAAATGCAAGATTTCCTATAAATGCCTAACTATATATATATATTTTTTTTTTTTTTTTTTTTTTTAAAAACGCCATGTATCGGCTTATCTGTGTATCCTTTTTCATTATTACATAATGCTAGGCCTTAGGCTTAAAAAAATACCTCAAAAAGCCAAACATCTCTTTTCAATTGAACTCATGCTCAAACAGAAGAGAGCTGTTGCAGAATGAGTTCACAAATAAACACAATGCAGAAACTGATGTACAAGATCCACTAGACTACTTGCTTTAGTAAGCCAGAGGGGGTTCGCTGAATTGCATTTATATTACTTTTAACTTTAGTAAGTCACAAATTAGTCCTTCATCTTTTTATTTTTTTTAAAAAGAAGAGTATCGCTTCATTTTTGAAGTTTTTTTCAAAAGTAACAAATAATTAAATGTTTAAAACTTTTAAAATATTTAAAGACAGCTGAATTTTCATATTACTTTTATCATCACAGATTTTTTTTCTCCTTTATTTCCAGTAGTTATGATTTACACATTTTACACCTAGAGACAAGAAAGCAATGACTTTTTAGGTAATATCATTACTAGGTTAACTAAGAGTTGGGTCTGTAGCATAAAAGACACTGTATCCTTTGAATTCTAGTCTCAAATAGATTTAGGATCTGACTCTAATGACTGAGGTTTTTAAGAGAGCTTAAAAAGTTACAGTGAGATACAGAGTATTTACTTCGTACCTTCAAATTGAGATGTACATAATCTAAAAGTAAAGCACATGATATAAGCAGCATGATTTGAATTGACTGAGCTAGGTACATAGCTCCCATTTCAATTAACAGGGAAGTACTCCAGAGAGCAACTAACATCCCACCATGCAAAGTACCCCCACAGTGTACCCATACACTGCCTTTTTTGGAGGCTATCCATGAATCACATACCTCACATAAATACTGGAGAGCTGGAGTGCAGACTCCTTTTCTGCTAGCAAGGTGTATATGTGCTTAACTGGCCATGTTTAAATCATAGTTGGAAGAGACGGCAGGAGAGCTCCACCTTTGTGGCCAGTCAACTCACTAAAATGTTTGTCAAGAGAACTGGGCACAATTCCCCGTAATCCTCCCTCTTCACAAGGGCCAGCTCAATGTGCCCTGACACCTCCTGTCTCATCTCTGGATTGCAGCAGAATACAAATGACCCGTATGAGCAATGAAAGAGGGCCTTAGATTGACAAACATGCCCGAATTCAGGCTTCCTCTGCAGTCCAAAGCAGATTTCTAACATGAATCTAAATTCATCAGTAAAGTCACGCTGGAGCAGACTTTTTTGGGTGTAGGCAGCTGAAGTATTGTTTCAGCTTTCAAAATGAGCCTACGGGTTTTAGGCTTACAAAAACACATTCATGAGAAAAATAAAGAAAAAAAATAATAATTGAGAGACAAAATTCAAAATGCTTCACTATTAGAGCACCCTACCTGATTTGAAGTTTCATTGATAGCTTCCAGAAGCTTTTCAACAGCTGCTTGTAGTCGAGAACTAATATTTAGAATGAGTTCTTCATTTTCAGGATCTATTTCCACTCCACTTTCTGCAAGATGTTGGCTCAGCAGTCCTTCATCCGTTGCTCCTGACCATATGTTCATTTCATCATCTCCCATGCTACTACCATGATATGAGGAACAGGCCTCTGGGAAAACAATAGTTACCTTTTCACACAGACTCTTAGCACTTCAAAACATGAAAAACTGTACATCTGAGTTACGATTAGAAAGACAAGTCATAAAATTAATATTTGTATTGGTCACAAAGACAGAAAGGGAAATATTGCATACTAAAATTTACACAAACAAGATACACAATGTGTTAACTGAAAACAAGCAGAAGGGAAAGAGAAAAGGAGATATTAACAGAGAATATTTTAGACATTCTTTCAGTGTGCTTTTGGACTCTGAGGCTCATCTTCAAACCTTTGTTACTATCAGTAATCCTTACTACTTTGAATAATTTGTAATAATGACTTGCAAGATTGTCTTTAAAATACAACCAGGTAAAAAAAAAAAACAAAAACCCGGACTGTCAGTCCCTGTTTCACCAATGCCCAGCTATGTTAGTGTGCCTTAACACAAAACCGTTCAAGTTAGCGACTCAAAAGCACAGACTCTAGTGAATAAAGGGAAAGACACGCACGTAATTCAGACAATTTCTCAGGACACACAGACTGGAATACAGAACATAAAAATTTAGTGTTATTATTAGTGAACTGAAAATTGATTAAAATGGGTAGCTGAACAAATCAAGTACAGTGGAAGGGGACTGCAACTGTCCCTACTGATGGGCCACCTAGCAACCTGCCTACTTCTCAATCTTCCTGAGGTCTGATTCAGTTTAAGGGCATTATCCATTCTGTCTGAAAAGCAGGAGACACAAAGTTTGCCTATGGTATTAAACTGACAGCAATTCATCTAGAAAACAGTAAATTTGCCATACTGAGAATTCAGGGCTGTATTTAAGCAAGACAAGTGAAAGCAAACTCCTGAGATGTTTTAAAATCACACTTTCAGTATGAAATAACAATACAGTAGTACATCACGACGGTAGATACCTATTGTCGATACCATGTTTTAAAAATGAAGAAGTGTTATGTCATTAGGCTGTTAGATTTGAAATGTCAAAAATAAATGCTATTGTGGAAGGTTTTTTTAAACAAAAGTTTATTTTAATGAAGCATATTTCCGAAATATATTTAAAATAAAATAAACTTAATGTTTTGGGGTGTGTTGTGTTTTTGGTTTTTTTTTAAACAATTAGATGTTGGTTTTCCTTAAGGTTTTCTCAAAAAAACACCTTATTTTTGGAAAACCGCCGTATGACTAAATGAGTTAAGAATAGCCAATGACTGTTTAGCAATAAAGTTGCAATACTGGGTTATCTTTGAATTTAAGTTCCTGGTTACTCCATGAATTGTGACTGCTGAACTGGAACAGTTTGTTTAGTTACAGAAATTGAAATGAAATTATAATAGGTCAATTTTACAAATTGCCCTTAAAAATGTAGTTACTACTTTTGTTGGATACAATTTCCTTATACTTGCTCTTGCCTTTTAACCAGGTATGCAAATAACATTTGAAATATGAGTCCTCTTGTTGATGTTGTTTGAAGCTAGTAAGAAGTCAGACTCTAGTCTTCAGGTTTGTTTTTAGGTTTTTTTTTGGCAAGTTGAAACATGATTAACCACCTGGTGTACTTACTATAGTTTTATACCTGCAGACATTCTGGTAATAATATCTATGCATTTATTTCATTATGGATGCAGCAGTATATATGACCCATATCCAACAAACTAATCTACAGTGATCTTAATTTAGAAAGGTTTTGTTTACTTTTATCTTATAATTGCTAAGATTTTTTAAATGGAGATGTATTTAGTAATTTTTTTTCTTCTAGTTATATAACATTACTGTTTCATATCTTCTTTTAGGTATGTGGGACATAACGTTACAAACTCTTTTCACACTCCAAAGGGAAAAAACAGAAGCACACTATAGGCATGAATGGAATGAATAACCAGATGAATAGAATATACATTCACATGGCACCTTTCATCTACACAGGATTTCAAAGCACTTTTAGAGTACTGCACTTCAGAACTTCAGTCACAAACTACTGTAGTGGAGTCACCCTAGCAGTGGCTGGCAGTCCTCTTCTGCCAGCACACTAAATATTTGCAATGGGTTTGTATAGCATAAAGGCTTTCCCATAACATTCTAATAATCCACCCCCCTGCAGTGTAAGGTGGGCTGCAAAACGAACAATTTCATATCTTTTATTCAATAGCATTCTGATTTCTCACCACCCAAATTTGGGTTGGCTCTGGGTGTCCCAAAAAATCAATAGTGATGCAGGAGCTTTAATATCCTCAGAGTAGAAAGGACCTTCATTTAAGATGGACATCCAGCAGCATAAGTATTTCCAAATGCTGTGCCAAAGTATTGGTTAAAGACTGAGTCGAAGGAAAACATATTCCCTACTGAGCCACCGACACACTTACTGCAGCACCTGATGCTCTTTGGAGGCCACCCATCTTAAGTACTGACCAGGTAAGACCCTGCTTAGCTTCAGAGATCTCACAAAATAAAAGCCCACAGTACAGTAGCACAGCTATAAACAAGATAAAACAATGACATATTAGTTATTGCACAATCTAATTCTTTCTTGACGGAGTACAAATTATCTATGTAGTGTTCCTGTTTTCCTTCTCAGGCTTAACCCATAAATTCATGTCCAATAACCCTTATATTTTAAGTAAATTATTTGCTTGAGAGGTACAGCTGAATTGTGCAATGATGAGTGTATGTCAAATACAAATATAAACATTATACAAAATAACTGCAGAAATATGCAGTCTGTTGCAAAATCGTCTGAACTTCTGGCTGTCTGGAAGGTTTTAGAAAAAAAACTTAAAAACACTGATGCCTACTCAGAATGTAATCTTTTAAAAGCCAGTCCTGGAATATGTCTCTTACATTAACAGTATCACTAATATTATTACTTCTTCTTGTCAGTGACCAGAACAGTAAATTTGGCCTCCAAAAACTCATGACAAGAATTTAAACTCCTGTTTTGCTTATGTCAGTTCTTTTGTAATTTGCTTCCATTTCTTCTGGATAAATACAAAATAAATCAATGTTAAAATATAATTTTGTTATATGAAAAATCCCCGAACAAAACATCGTAATTTACCTGAAATATAACTACAAAAAATAAGGAAAGAAAAAGAGAGCTGTCACCTAAAGTATAATTTGGCACACGGAAACTTTACTACTCTCAAAGATAAAAAAGGAAAACCAAAAAGTGCTAAATTCCCACAAAACCTGTAATAATTCTGTTTATACTATAGGGTTGGCAACTCAAATAGAAAAATCAATAGCAAATGACAAATGTAGACGACCATATTATAATTTCCACAAAGTGGCACTTAAGAACAGGAGTTCACGTTAAATGTCTTCCTAACTGCAAAGTGAAAATCTCTGTTATCTTTTTCCCCTGAAAATGGTCTTAGTACATAGGATCTTAGTACAGCGTATTTCCAGAAGATTTTCAGTGGTGGGAGCAAGAAACAGAAATGCTGTCAAGTCTTAGTAACCAGCCCTGGCAGTTGAATGCCTAACTCTCATTTTACTAATCCTTATAATGCTATTCAACCTCCCATCCCAGAACTAAAATCAAATTCTCTGCCCCCCAATTTTCTTTTTCAGTCGACCCAAAATAAGAAATAGAATATAACTGGCCCAAGTAAAAATGTCTTCTCCTTGTGTAAACTCTCTCCTTGTAACAAAAAAACCCAAACCAACAAAGGTTCATACTGTTTCCTTTGCCACAAAGCTCGCAGTTCAGCATGTCAGATGCCAAGGCCCACTAAATCTTAGGAAAAGTGCTTAATTACACAGTCCTTACTCAGAAGTTTCAGACACAGAAGTTGGTTATGAGCTGCCAACTGACATTTATGAAGCAACACATATATTGCATCATGTAGAGCTAGTATCTTGGTTTACTCCTGGGATTCCACTGAGGAATCAAGGTTAGGGTTTACAAGCTGAAAAAATCCACAGCTTTATGGAGGTTTAGTGTCTAAAGCTATGTGCTACCTTGTTCCTAGTACACTGTTTGGAAACAAGTAGCTCAGAAAGTAACTAAGAGGGTTTAATGTTCAGGGAATGGCATAACCGCATAGTCTTCTCCAGAACAACCTGCATTACTGCACTCTCTCTACCCAAGGTACAAGATCCGAGGGAGGAGAAGCCTGCTGGCTCTGTCACAACGATTCCTGGCTAAAATCTCCAGATGTAATTAACTCAAAGGAGTACTTTGCACAAATGCTGTTCACTTCCAATGATATGTTTTATGACTGAAGTTTGAACTTTACTTGCTCTGCTAGAAATAAAATCCTCTGTTAGCCAGTAACCTAGGCAAGGTCCCAGATAAACCTCTATATGCTCTATAAATCAGGTTCTGGTTATAAGTATATGACCTTAATGATTCAACTTTTTAAAATGCTGAAACTCAGCAAAAACAGTAAGCTGAGTTTTGCTTGTCAATAAATATGGATTACGTTCAGAAGCTCAGAGAGAATTCACTGTATTAAACACATTATTTTTTCTATCTTATTATGAGATTGGTATAAATTTATTCCTATCTGTTTGGCTAGGTATTACAAAATGCAATAACATGCACAGGTTAAAATATAGAAGTAGTGTCTACCTATTTCTTACTACCAGATAACAATGGGGAAAAAAATTTAAAAGCTTATGTCCCCTCAGGTCATTCAGTGGAAGTATAGGAAATGAGTAACAACAGTCCCATTGCTGAAAACACTAACAGGATTTGTCATCTAATTCCGTTTGAAGAAGGATCAAATACTTCAGCTGATGAAACAGTACGACTGGTACTATGGCTGGTTGACCCCAGTGGCAGAACTACGTACACAGCAAGGATGCTGTTGTATCATTTGGAAAGGAAAAAAAAAAAGAGAACTGTGAATACAACCTCAGAGATACATTACAAACTATATGATCACCCATTATAGCCCCTGTAAGCTTGGGTCTTCTTTAATCCTCACTCTTTTCTTTGGTTTCTCCTCCTTTCATAATTATTTCTGAATGTAAGGAAACGTGCAAAAAAGAATACTAGAATAAAGAACTGGTATGTGGACAGCTCGAATGCTGCTCTATATCAAGGAGGGGCATTACAATAACACATACTGCTTTGTTACAGAATAGTGAAACTTTGCATGCCTCTTCAAAATACACTAACAGCAAACACAAGAGTTAAAACAGAACCTTCATCACTAGCAGAATGGAACAGAGTTCTCTTCTATTTAAGAGAGTACTCTTTCATCAGAAGACTTCAGAAGAAATTAACAATACATTCCAATTACAGGACCTGCTGTGCATTTAGACAGTAGTATTACGAAAGCCAGGCATGAGTCTACATTGTACCCACCCAAAACACCAAATAAAGGTACTTTTTAAACTGTGTTTTTCTACATATATGTAATGCAAGTAATCCACATTAAGAACTGTTAATGACAATAATTAGTGAAAAATACAAGTATACACATTGCTGTGCAGGAGCAGGCAGAAAGCAAAGGCATGCACTGTGCATTATACATGCCCCTGCAGAGCAAGCACATATGAGAGTAGTGAAGGACAACAATCACGTATTAGCACTTTGTACATACAGTTGGGCATTTATTATCTGAGAAAAGGGAGCAATATTCTCAGCAAATGAGAATGAGGGAGGAAAAACAACAGTGCATGTTCTCTGAATAGGCATGATACAACTATGAACTAGGTGCAGTGAACGCACTAGCTAATGCCACAATACATGTAACTGTGACAACCTGCGATCACTGCGTTCATAACCAGAACACGTTTTTATTTCTTTGGGAAATGTGTGTTGTGAAAATCCCAATGCTTTTAACACACCTCAGACTATACAATGTGAACACAAGGAATACAAAAAATATTTATAAATTGCTGGGTTTAATATAGAAAACTTATTTAAAATGCAGTTTACATAAAATTTAAGACTACCTCAAAATATAAAAGGAGTTGGTGGTAAACTTTGAGCCTGGTCACTGCTCCTTTTACCATTTGGCTAGGAGACTGTGTGGAAAATATTTGCCAGCGGTTAAAGATACATACACAAACTCTATTCATTTCCCATCCCAAAGTAAAGTGCAAAAATACTTCATTTTGAAAGAAGTGATTCCTTCAATTAGAGTAGCAGATGTTCTCAAACTTTAAGGTCTCCTGGACAAGTATCAAAAATTAAGGCCAGAAGTTTAGTTATCCGATCTAAAATTTGGGAAAAAAGGCAAAGCCTCAAAAGTCCAAGTTTTCAAAAAAATAATTTTCCTCACAATTAAATACAGTGAAATGTGCAGAAAACAAAAGTTAGGAGGTTTTTTAAATGAAGCAGCAGTACAAGCATAAAAGTGCTGTTAACCTGAAAAATTCAAGAATTCTTAGACTGCAGCTGTACACATTTCACCGCAGATAACCTTCTGAGTAATCAACTGAGAGAGATGTCACTGTGCCAAAAAGTCATACATCCTTTCTTAATCTGCCCCAAGGCTTACTGTGACCTATATTTAAAGCCAGAGTGAATCAATAATATTTAATAATCTACATTTTGAATGAAAGAGGTAAAGTTCATCTTTGTTTACCGTTTGTATTATTACTCTGTAGTAGATGCTTTCTTAATACCGAAATGTAGTATCTGACTTCCAGTTCTTTTTCTCATTCACAGTAGTTAAAATTCCAGCCAAATCCAGATGTATAATGTGTTTCAGTCTGAACTGATCTGTTGTATATTGCCTCCCCATAAGATCCAACATGAATGTACACAACCTTAATCGCACGTAAATGGCAATACGGTAGAGTGCCTATTCTTGACCGAAAGAGAAATGAACAGAAACTATCCTAGTACAATCACAAGAAATTAAAGAGAGCCTGGGAGAGTTCTTAGACACTAGTAAGCAATTAACTGCAACATTAAAATGCTCCTTTAGGCTTCTGCCAACTAGCACTCCTACAAACAGCTGATGGGCAAGTCTTGGCAGTTAGAAAATTCCTGAAACTGTTTCCAAAAGGCTATTTGCATGCAACCACCCTCTTTAGGAGGCTAAGCAAGTCCACAAGCCTATAGATACAGGTTGTCCCATGACAGCTGTCCTCTGTGACCAGTAACATCCCTAGGTACCACTAGTAGAGATACAGCCTTTGGCACTATTTCCCATTCCCCATATATACAGAGGAAGGTGTAAAGTTGGTGGAAGATGCCATGGACCTACGTTTCATTCTCTTTCTCTTTGCTTCCTTCAACAGGAACATACTTATTTTTGTGTTTCTCCATCACTTTCCCATTCTGTTGTAGGCTTTGCAACAGGATCCTAGATATGACTCGTAACTGGGTTGGGGCATGACCCAGACAACTCCCGAAACATTGTCTCTTAAGCAGAGATGTCATATCCATTCAAGTGACAAACAGTTTTAAAATAAATGTTTATTTTTAATTAAAATCTTCAAAACTAAGGTTATTTAAGTATATAATAAAAATATGCAAATGCTACTTGTTATGAAATAGACAACCATACAAACAGTACCTGTTTCATATCCCACACGGACACAGGGTTTTACTGACTCCTCTGTTTCTGTGTCCCATCCAGCTGGTTTGGAAGGCTGGACTTTCCCAGTCCGATCCAGTAAACCAAGAATATGGCGACCAATTGTCTCTTCCATGGCCACAGTTGTCTTCACAACTTCTAAAATAATCTTCATGAGTTTCTCATTAGCCTTCTGAAAAACATACCTGCAGGACAAAAACTGATCAGTCTTTTGATTTTCCCCTGCTTTCAGAGTGGTTTTTATCCGTAATACACCCTTGCAACCAGGAAAGATCTGCAGCTGAAGCAGTAAAGTTTTCTTTTTCAAGACTAAACCCCACATCATATAATAAATGTTAACATATATAACTATGAATATTAATATATATAACACTATATATATAACTATAAATGTTAACATATAAACATAAATATTAAAAGCACATTTGTGTTAAAAGTAATTCTTCTTACAAAATATGTAAAAAGTCAAACTATTTATCAATATTTGTACTTCTATCTTGGTATTTTATCTAGCTGTTCTTTTAAAACAGAGGTCTAAGTTTGCCTGGTATTCAATATAAAGTTACTCTTTTCTCAAAGTGACAATCAAAAAGATTGTTCCTGTACACAGATCAAAAATATTACAGAATAGTCAAAAGGTATTATTAAATACAACAATTATATTCATGTAAACTTATTTCATGTATGTACATACGTGTATAAAAATACATGTGTATAAATGACGTATATGATTCTATATGTGTGTAATATGAAAGATATAGTAAAATAGGCTAAGATTTGTTTCATCCTCTATGCCATTACATTGTTAAGCTTTATAAAAAATAAGTCATTGTTTAATCTAAAGTATGGAAACTTAGAAATGTGATTGCCTAGAATAAAAAATGCCATTATCATCAGTCAGAATAAAGCTTATAAATACTATTAATTTAACAACAAGAACATGATTCTCAAAATTTTTTAAAAAATAGTGTTTTCTTAACAGTTCTAAGCACCTTTCTTTAGAAAGAAGAGCTGAAGATGTTTCATCAGGTTTTCTTCCTCCATCTTCATCCTCAAAGGTCCGCGCTCTCACATCATTTTGGTTTTCATTTTCATTCTGAGTAAGTTTTTGCAGAGGCAGAGAAGACAAAAAGCACAGAAATCCTGTCATGCCAGAACCAACATACTCTTCTTATACACAGTAGAATATGAAATTTAAAACTGAAATTAGTTGTGTTTTGTCAACCAAACTGCACCAAAATATAAATCAAGAAATACTCTTCCTACGTGGAAAAATTAACTAAAACATAAATAAAAACAAAACAGGAAATCCAAGGCAGGGCCTATTAGAAAGAACTTTGTTATGCTGATTAAACAGTCCTTGTACTTTCTGTTGGTGTTGCTATAGCAATATAAAAAGTGAGTTTACCTGAGCAAATAGCTATAGTAATAATCGCCACCTACAAGTTATTAAACTAGCTTCTGCTTACCTGAAGTAAAAAGCTATGTCTAGCAGTATCACCTCTTGATTCTTAAACCTGCTCTGTTCAAGCAACACCCAACACCTTTTAGGAAAATATACTACATAAAAAGAGTAGCAGCGAAAAGGAATCTTACTGGGTTTACATGCCACAGCTGCCAAGAAAGTCAAAGTCCATATTTACCTCTGTTTGTGTGCTGTTGTTTTGTAGCTCACAAAACAGCCTCTCTTTTCCGGGTACAGAATGTTGTTTTAATGATTCCAGTTCTTCTAAAAGCATTCTCTCTCTCTCTGCAACCAGGCTGTCATTCTCCATTGAGACACGCTAAGAAAGAAGTGTTATAGAGGCACAGGCAACTTTTAAGCTTCTGAGTATGTGAGTCCTGTCGCTTCTAATTTTTTACGTATTTTGCACAATGAAATTTCAGTCCACTTCTTGAAATGTTACAAAGACACTGAAAGCTTTCTAGAAGGGAATGCAGCTAATAAATACTTTTGGTATCTTACACCTTTGAGATTTTCATACAGTTTGTATGCTCTCTATGAAACATAGTGGTCACAATGCAAACTGGAAGGTTAATTTCTAAATATTGCATGCTATAGCACATTTTGCACAAGAAAAAAGATGAAAGTAAGTTCTTTTTATAAAAAGCCTACACACACTCTCTTTTAGAATAGCTAGAAGTGTTCATGCCTTAAACGCAATGCATACGCTCCTGTGCGGTTCTTATGGGTAAACATCCTTGGCATTGAAAACTGGAGAAAAGCCAGTAGCATAAGTTCTACTTAATGTTTTCCATCAGTTTCACAAATTTGAACCCCTGACGAAAGATGTTGCAAACTGACAAAGAGGTAAAAGGAGAAAGGATGTATATATTGAAAGGGAAGTTTATCAGGATAAATGATAGAAAGACACCTATAGAGCAGCTAGCAGAAACAGATACCTGACATTGCTGGAAAAAGACACCTAACATGCAAGTGAACTAGCTCTCTAGGTTATCCAGCTCCCTGAGCCCAAACTTAAACAGAACAAAACCAGGTTTGGATAAGGTCTGAAGGAACCCAAATCTCCACTCCATAGTGAAATCAAAGAATTTTAGAATTCACCGACTACTCTTTCCATGTGCATTTCTATAATGTTACACTGTTGAAATTAAATCAGAGCAAGACAAATTCTTCTGGATTCTGTTTACTTTGTCTTTCAAGGGAAGGAATCCTTGAAGACAAGTCTATAAATGACATTATTTTTGAAGACTTAATTATTAAGATAAATCAATGAGTTTCATTAGCATACATACTATAGGCTTTGAACAGATGCAGAGTGACAGCAAGTTAAGTTTAAAAAGGCAAAGAAACAGTGGTGTTTCCTACCAAATCCCATAGATTTTGTTTCATTCTAACAGTCCATAAGGAATTAATCTCCCATGATTAAAAAAAACAACAAAAAAAAAAACAACAAAAAAAAACAACCTGCCAAAACACGTTGCAGGAAGCCACCGATACTGTTCAAGTTCAGACCTTAAGTGGGGATGAGGAAAAATGAAGAATTCTGTAGTATTTCTAGCCATGGCTGGTGGTGGCTTCACTGATGTAAATGGATGCTAGCCTGTATCCAACACTGGGACGTAATCTGAAAGGTGTTATGGTTTACAATGTACCTGCACTCACTCACTCACTCCTCAGCTGCTGTGCGGCACTGCAGGCCTTCTCTAGGTTTACAGAAGTCTAAATTGATCCATCACTGACTGAGCTTTGACTAAAGAAATATGCCTTTTATACATATATGCATATATCTGTCCACATGTATACACACACACAAATAGATAATTGTGTGCGTGCACATATATGTATGCATGCATACAGTAAATATGTGCGCGTCTCTCAATACAGAGAGAGATACAAGTATAAACAAATATAAATTTGCCAGGTGATGTTCCTTTGTTAACCCATGTTAACTCATTGAGTCAAACCCCATATTACCTCAGCTAATTGTACTTTAAGATTCTCAAGCTCTGTTAAGAGTTGCTCTTGATTTTCTTTTTGACGTTCCATTTGCTGCATGTGCCCTTGTCTCAGTAATTCTGTTGCCTGCTGATGTTCCTGATATTGCCGTACTAGCTCCTGTCGCATGTCCTCCAAACGTTCCTCATATAACAACAGCTGACTTGATGTTTCTGTGTCTGATGATGTCATCTCACTGTAGTGCTGAAATATTGGAACTATTTTAGCATTTTACGTTCAATGACAGTTTCTAGTAAATATTTAAATAGATTTTAGAAAATACTTTCACAATTAAAGTAGCTATCATGAAAGCATTACCTTGTTGCCTGCTTCTTGGAAGGTTCAGGCTTAGAATTATTCTCTATTTAAAAGACAAGTTTTTTAAAATAATTGTGAACAGTGTTAACTCTTATGTTTTTTAGCTGGCAGGGATCTCAACAGAAAATGCCGTGGCAGACATACATGCGTGTGAGAGTGTGTGTGAACAATATCAGAAGTTTGAGAGGGCAGTATCATACAAAACAGGAATATTACAGTTCATTCACTATCAAGATAATGTAAGATCAAATTTGTGTGACAGTTAACTATTCTGAAAGTGTTATTTTTGTCTCAACTAGTGCCAAATTTAATTAAAAAAATAAACTTAGGATGAAATTGTGGAGTCAAAATTTATGACTGCTTTTAACCATATTTATTCCACACCTTACCTTCCATGTTTGTAAAATGCTAAATATATATTTTACATATTACAATTTTTGTGTTCAGCTGATATGCTTTATCACAAGGGACTCAAACTCTTTAAACACTATTTTTAGTCTGTTCCTTGTATAAACAGTAGAATATAAACTAGCTTACAAAGTCTTTACACAATTTATTGCCCGCAATACAGTTTTATCCATAAAGTGGAATAATCTACTTTCATGTAACCAGTGTCATATTCCTTTCCTCACAGCATAGCATAATGCTATGATAGTCAGGTAGAACATAGGAAAGAAGGGCAGATAATTTAGGTCTAAAGCTGTCACCCCTTTGAAAGGGCAAGGGAAATATTTAACTGGAATTTTCATCTTAATTTCTTTCTTTCCAGTTTTCTCTTTGAAATGAACTGTAAATCCATTGGAAAGATTATTCAGATATGGTGTTACACAGTGCTGATTTTTACACTTACTGGTGTTTCTTCTGCTGTAAGCCCTTTGACATGGGAAAAAAGTTCTTCAGAAATCACTGACTCATGTGTGGTCTGTCCTAATACGCAATCAGGCTTGCTATTAGAATGAAGCTGTTCTCCAAGTGAGTTGATCTCACCAGACTCTTCCCGGAGTTCCTTGCAAAGTGATTTCAATTCTTTACGCTTACTTCCTTTTTCTGTTGCTTTTCTAAGAGGGCCATCAATCTCCTCGCCACTACATTGTTTTTTAATTTCAAAATCCATTTTCTGTTGATGTACAATCTGTGTTTGTGCTGCTTCTTCCTTCTGTCTAGCAATTCTTGACAATTCAGTCTGTTTGGCAAATGTTACACTCATTGACACAATTACCTGTATAAATGAGAAAAATCTGGATTAGTTTATGTTTCACAGCATCTTCTATTGCTGAAGAAATCTCATTGCTTACCATCAATAATATAAATAAAAATACTAGAACTTCTGAACTACGATTCTTTTTATTTTTTTACAGAGGAAAATGGCAATGTAAAAGAACATCAACATCTTGCCAATCTCATCAACAGTCATATCTTAAAATACAGACATTTAAGGTAGTTTAATAAACTATGATGCTATTTTCAATAAAAATATATTATTTAGCACAGAATTATCCAGTTCTTTTTAAAAAAGATTATATAAGGTGAGTTAAAAACTCCTGGCATATTGACAGCTGCACTTAGTAGCTGTGCTAAGCTTCCTCTAACTAATCATCCTTTGTAAATGTTTCACTGACATGGAATTTTGGCCTGTATAAAGACAGCAGTGCCATGTGCTTGACACTCAGCATAGGAACTTTACTTGACCAGAAATAAACTTCTACTGGCATTAAATGGCTGCAGTTCCAGTTACAACGGGCTGGTAACCTTTGTATTGCTAAGTATCTCCTTCTAATACAAATAAACTCTTTTTCCAATCACACGACCAGTTGCTTTCTAGATTTAGAATACAGCCATTTATAGCATAAGCTACAAAAAGTGTGAAAAAACAGTATAATAAATACAGAAGTGTTACACTTGAAAAGAAAACACCTTACTCTTCCTTTCCAGAAAATGTGAGTTTGGCTTTTGAACTTAAACTGCCCTTAACAAAACGCTAGCCAATCATGTACTTTGCCTTCCCATAAAGAAGGGCTTTCTTGGCAGCAGATGAGAGAAATACAACTTTTACTCCAGAAACATGAATTACTTAAAGTAATGCCATCATCTAGTGCTGGCTACATCATTCTTCTTAACTCGGACTGTAAACCTTTTTAAGAAGTATTCCTTTCTTTCTTTCCAATTTCTAATTTATGTTAATTTGATTTTTATTTATGCCATGAGATAATGAAAGCAAAGATAATTTTTCATTTTGCAAAGAAGTGAAAAAATGTTTGGAAGTCAAAAAGTAAGTAAATCCACAAACAATTTAATATACTCTACCTATAAGATTCTAATTTTACTTCTCATGTTTCAGAGAATGTCACCAGATCCAAATAAAAAGTATGCATTTTACACAATACATTAAAATGCACAACAAATATGATCATAAAATAGCGTGAAACTGTTAAGTGCAAAATCTTTTGAATTGACCAGCTGTTAAGCCTAAAGTGGCAAGAAATCCACTATCTAAGCCTCCAGATTTTCTAAATAAATTCTATTGTCAAGTATGGTTCCATGTTATCTATTTTCTTTGAAGTTTTAAAGCAAAACACCCTTCCCCTTTATGAACAGAAGTTATGTTAGGAATAGGAGAGACAACTAAAAAAACTCAAAATGTTTCAGATTTTGTTTCTTTTAAGATTTTCCCTTTTCAGAATCAGAATTAAACCATTCCTTGTCAATAAATCAAACAAAAGTTAACATACGCCATTGCAACTGTCTGAATTGTCAAAAATGGCAAATGCAAGTGACAGTATTTTTTAAACATATTTTAAGGTAAAAAAAAAAAATACCTTTGCTATTTCTTCTTCTAATCTTTCTTGGTACTGTTTTTCTAGCAATTGAACAACATCCAGATCATTCTGCATTTCAATTTCACTTGCAAACTGTAAGAAAACCATGAAATCTCAGATCATGTATTTGTGCTTTTATTTCGTTAATTTTAAAAGTTTCAATCTGACAGAGATGATTTTTTCCCCTCAATTAGGTTATCTTCATTTCATGCAAATCACATAATTTTGTGTCACAACATAAAAGAACTGGGTAAAGGACTCCGCCTTGTTTCCACTTCAGAATTAATTTTAAAAGTTAAGTTTGCAACAACTGTTCCTCTCGCACTATTTGAATTGTCAAATGTAGAGAAAACAGGTAAGAAAGCACAGGATCACAGTACAAAACAGCATCACTATTTTTCAAAATGCAGAATTGTTGAGCCAGGTTTCCAGCAGTACTAGGAGAGGAATGTATGGAGTCTTTTCCATTTGCATTTGGTTTCTAAGATCTTTGGGATTACTTTTTCAAAATTTCTTCTAAACTGTGCAGTCTATATTTAAAAAGTACTAGGATTTCACTTAAATCACTCTTCTTCCATAACTAGTGCTTAAAGAAAAGTCACAATATTTTAAAGACTCTTGGAAGAAACGCCAGAATTTGAACACTGATTTTTTTTCACTTTAGTAAGAAGCAACCTAAACAAAATGTCATGTCAGAGAAGAAGTTTTTTAAAAACAAACAAACAAACAAAAAACAACAACAAAAAAAAACCCAGGACCTCTAAAGCAAGCTTCATTGCTCATAATTTCCAGAAATGTTTTTCAGCTAAATTTAAATCTTTTTCCTCTAACATGGACCGTCTAATAGTATAGCACAGTATTAGCATGATAATTACTTTACTACTACTAAATACTAGTCCATATTTCAATTCCATCTTAGAACCCAAAGCATCTAAATAATATTGACCATATGTATATTAGCTGTCAAATGAGTTATAGGATACCTCCAATGCTTCATCTGGTTTTTGCTGATGAAGATTTTCACTGCACTTCACTTCCCTGAAGACTTCTTTTAGCTTTATTTGTGAATCTGTGGATATACTGAAAAGGTAAAAGAAGTAGAGGGGGGAAATAAATTAAAAAAAAAAAATCAATATTTCAATATATCTTATTTTTCCTCTGTTCAAATATGCATTATATGAATGTACATATACATTATATATAAAGACCAATAACTGCAAATATTTTCTTCAGAACACACATCTTCCCATGTCATTAATTTCATACACGTGACTTTATAATTCATCTGCCTTCCAAATGCTAGCTCTTCCTCTCAATGTAACACATCTTAACATCAGTTTTGCCAAGGACCTCACAAACAACTTACTTTTAAAGCTACCTGAGAATATTTTGTGCTCAGTAACTATACACAGTTAAAATGAGGACAAAAGCGCCTGTTTGAATCATAGGATATGAGTGAAACCAGAGCTGTGTGTATGAAGCCATAAAAACACCTGGAAAATGGTTATATTTATTCTGATTCTTTTAAATTGATGCTTATCAACAGATGTACCACCTTCTTTCTTGTGTTATAGAGATGAGGCATACACATGAAAACAGTAAGAAATCCAAGATGATTCATTTTATATTTAGGTAACAACATGCTGAAATATATTCAGAGACTGTCTTTTCCAGCAGAACTGCTCTATATATTCAGAGTGCTATAAATCAGTAAAAAACAAAACACCACCGCAAGCCACTAAAACTATAGCTGCCCTTTCACTACATATTGAAAAAGACTTAACAGAAATACACTGTCAAAAGGATAAGATACAGTATCAAACTACCTTAAAAAAAAAAAAAAAAAAAAAACTCTCC
>VYXH01002928.1:7635-70258 GCA_013397275.1 Burhinus bistriatus | reverse complement strand
CTCAAAAAAGAAAAAAAAAAAAATAAAAAAACCCTAAAAAAAAAAAAAAAAAAAATCTCCTCTAGTATTTGTGATCTGCTACCACAGAGACATCAATCCCTTCCTAAAAGACAGGATATGAAACAGATTAAGTTAGAAGGTAAGTTTATTGCCTGTGAAACTTACAAACCTAACTAGACCAGGGTTTTACAGAGACCATGAAGCTTTTCTTTTGCTCAAATCTGGGAGCTGGTTTAGATAATCCGGAAACAGAGTCCAGAATGGTGATTTTATAAAACTTGTGGCATTTTTAACTACAAAAAGTAATCCATTATTTCTAGCATTCATGTTTAACTTGACTAATGAACAGTAGCAACTGATTGCCTTTTTCTTTTTTTTCCCCGATGTTTCAATAGGATATACAATCAGATTAAAATCTCCCCCAGAAATCCCTAGGCTTGGCCGCAGCTATACTCCTACTTAGATGCTAGTTTAAAAGATGCAGCAACAAACCAGGTATGGAGACTGAGTATGTAACAGATCACTCAACAGGTTAGGGACTACACCATTAAAAGACACTTATCTTCAGGCTTGAGATTTAATGAGACAGACCTCCATACTAGGTTATCAGAAACCAATTTATGTACTGATCTAAGAATTTTTCCTGTAAAACTCCAGTTTCATTTTAATATTCAAAACCTGAACTTCAGGAATGAAAGCTAAGACAACGTAAATTTTCATGGGAAACTTTTTCTCTACTTTGTTAGCTTATAAATACCAATAACAGCTCTAAATGCTCATTAAAAGGATGTAAAATGAGTTTTGAGTATTTTAGGTGAATAGTTATCATGGATGAAACCAGAACACTAACTACTCATTTAAAAATAATTTAGAAATCATATATGAATATTTATAACTTGTCCTGGCCAGCACACACAGAGCAGTATACATTTTCACAAAATGCATTTTGAAAATGCTCATAACTTAGATTTTCTTTTTAAAGGGTTAAAAAGTAATTGATTAAAAAGCCATACAGGCCCTTAAAACTGAGCTCAGGCTAATAAATGTGTACTGATTCTACAAGGCAGATAGTGGAAAACAATGATATAAAACTATGGTGTCAGTCTTACAGATGCATAAACATTTGTAGAACTTGGACCTCTTTTCACCTCAAAACAAGTATATGCAAGTATTAATTCATATGATGAAAAAAAATGGTTATTTTATTTGCCACTTCCAAGACTAGAAACATATTTTAAGGAATGAAAGGAAAAATATTTGAAAGTTAGAAAAACACAGACAGCTGAGAAAAGGCTGTGATCAAACAATAAGGAAAAAAAAGCTGTTTGGGTTCTGATGGGTCATGGTTGAAGGAAAATACTTTTATCTTCATTTCTCTCAACTTCTAAGGATTTATCCTATCACAGTCCTTTTGCTTTTTAAGAGAGTACTGTGGTAAGTATATCAAATATTTAACAATTTCTAGTAGCTTCTGGACAATTTTCCCCCCCTTCTTAGTAGCATCTCCTATTGCCACTATGTCTACCCATTTCCCTTTGTTATGGCTTGAGAAACCCAAAACAATTTATTGTCATTTAGACAATTATTCTACCACGTGATGACCCCTCCCCACCCAGTAAGGAAAAACCAAGGAAACCTGAGGGTTGAAAGATAAACAGATTTAATAGAATAAGGCTAGATAATCAACATTAATAACACTAAAGAACCAATACTGATCCCAATACCAATATAAAATATACAAGGACTATACTCAGCCAATTATATCAGTAAGAAGCTGTGCACTCCCAGCAGTGGACAGCAAATGTTGGACACTGTGAGCACTACAGCTTCGTGAGGAACGGAAAGCCTCAGAGGCCCAGCACTGGGGCAAGAAGCTCTCAGGGTGACAGCCTTCATAGAAGAGAACTTTGCAGCAAACTTTCTAATTTATATATTGAATGTGACGTTCATGGTATGAAATAATCCTGTTGGCCAGCTTGGGTCAAGTGCCCGGGCCTCACTCCTCCTCATCCCTGCACCTGGCTAACTTGAAAACACTGAGACCTTAAAACCCACATATAAAGTGGGTTATAAATTAAATACCTGGCTATCAAGTAAATACCTTACAAATCAAGACACTAGAGTCCTTTAAAAGTGCAGTTTTCCCAAGCATTAGAAAAGGAATTAGTCCTGTGTTGCTCAAACCAGGACACCCTTTTACAGTTGGGCACTGGTCTGAGTAACAAACCCTCGTAGTTCTCTTTCACAAAGGGGAGATTCAGATAAAAGAAAAATGCACAGAAACTGGGTGGATTTGTAGTACAGTAAATGAAACAAAAGGAAGGAGTAAGAGGGTCAAAAGTAGAAGAACAGGAAACCAGAGATGACCCTGAATACAGCACAATCAAAAGCACCCACCACTCCTTGAACAAATTCAAGGAAAGAGTGAAAGAATCAGGGAACAGAAGGCAGCTCCGCCCTCCAAGGGTGGGGGGCCCCAAGACACTTACAACTCTTCCAGGTTTGAATGGCCACAAAGGTCAGGGCTAGGAGGAGGCTGATGAGTATGGCCCATGGCCCGTGACTTGGTGAAAACCAGAATGCATTAAGTGGACCTCAACTCTACCATGAACTTTACTGCTACGTATCATCCTAGAAAATCATCAATTTCATGCAACTATGCTACACAAGTTGTCTTTAGACATAAAGCACATTGCCCGGAGTCTTGAGTGTTAAAAGGTGCCTGTTGATTGGAAGTTTTGAAATTACTGCTAAAAAGTTCATATACATGAAAAGACATTTATCCATTATTCCAATTATCAAATCTTCCTCTATTAAGTATAAAAATGTAATAAATTCTAGATGCTGTACTACTTAGTTTGCAATGTTTATGTCATTTCTTTGTAACACTCAACTCCTGAAGGAATGAAACAACATAAGAGTAATGTGTTTATAAAGAATTTCTCAAATTTTGAAGTAAAACATGTAGCTTTACATGAATGGTTATTTGAAACACTTATTTTTGTACATAGTGCAGAGTTATAAGCATTAAAGAATGGATTAATACCTCGTATGGTCAGAGGATACCCCAGCACTTTGAAGCTTATCCTGCAGATTGACAATCTCTGCAGCATACCTCTCTTCACTTTCTTTCAGCTGCTGTTGGAAATATGACCGGAGGTGTTCCAGTTCTTCAGCATGCTGTTCTTCAAGTTGTGTTTTAAGGTTCCCTATCTCCTTTGAGCAGTATTCTTGAATCTTAGGATCTATATGTAGGGTATTGGAAGCCAGGGGCGGGGGGGAAGGAATAAACAGCATTAGTATAAACAAACTCTCTCCCAACTTATTAGCAGTGATGGACTGAATAATTACTGTAGTTACAAGTATTTTCTGATATCATATCAATTACTTTTCCATAACAAATAATTATAACTTAATCTTCCATTTTGCAAAACTATATTTGATATGGGTAACAGAACTTTAACTGTTGAAATCTGAAAGACTAAACAAAAACTTTCACAGAATATAATTCCAAAATATTTTAGAGATTTAAGAAAATCAAGAGTATCACACTGCAAAATCTGCAAAAATCTCTTGTGTGCTTCAAGTTGTAGTAAGCCATGAAACAGTTAAAATGTAAAGTCATTGCCTTCTCTCTCTCTCTGAATATACATACAATAAAAACAGTATATGCATCTTTTTACCCATTAGACCCTGTGAAGGGGTCGGGAGACATTCCTTTCTTGTTTCCAGATGGCTAGGTTTCTCTTCTTTCCTCCTTTCTAAAGAAGACAGCCATGGTTCTTTGACCTAAAAAATAATCCAGTAAATACAAATGACAACAATTTGCCTAGCAATAATGCAAAAATATTAACTAATTATAAACACGTAAGAAAGCTTGGTGGCCAATGCATAAGACAGCATAACAAGTGTAACAATGCGTTTCATTTTACAGCCTGAATTACCAAGTATACATTAATAGGTAGTTGATCAGCCTGTGCAGAAAGTCCATTGTAAATCTCCAACTCCTCTCTCTGGATATAAACTGTTAAATCATAATTCCTCTAACTCCAAGAGCACTATACTTCCTCTCCAAGAAGGCGAGGAAGACACTAATACTCTCCTCAGGCCTAAGATGCAGTTTTCACGTATAAATATTTTTTTGTACATGTATATCCATCAATACACGACCTGCCACCATCTCTAAACATAATTGGTTAGTGTACTCTATTTAATACATGGAAGTACCTAACTCCAAATTTACTGATAAAATTTGTCTTTAGGATCCCAGGCCCCCGAGATGAGTGTAAAAGTTTGGAGCAAGGAAGACAAACTTGGTGGAAGAGGATCAGGTTAGGGAACACACCGGACATGAACAATTTGGTGTTGCCTGATGGGATACACCAAGGAGTGCTGTGGGAGCTGGTCTATGTTATTGTGAGCCCATTCCCAATTATCTTTCAAAAGTCACAGTGATTGAGGGAGGTTTCTGAGAACTAGATAAAAACAATCCTACCTTCAAGAAGAGAAAGGAGAAAGATTTGAGGAACTACAGGCAAGTCAACCTCACTTTGATCTCTGGGAAGGTGACAGAGCAAAATAATCCTGGAAACCATTTCCAAACACATGAAGCTGAGAAGATACTCCATTTGGGAGTAATCAGTATGGATTTATGAGGGGCAAATCATACCTGACCAACCTTTCGACACCACCTCCCATTACATGCCCATAGACAAACTCATGAAGAATGGGGATGGTGAGACTGACGGAAAACTGGCTGAACTGATGGGCTCAAAACGTTGTGATCAGTGGCCAAGGTCCAGTTGGAAGCCAATAACTAGTAGTGTACCTAATGGGTCGGTACCAGAGCCAATACTGTTTAACCTTTTCATTCATGTCCTGGATGATGGGACAAGAATGCACCCTCAGGAGATCTGCAGACTGTGCAAAACTGGGAGGAGTGGTTGACAGACCAGATGGTTGTGCAGCTGTTTCAGGAGACCTCAAGAGGTCAGAGAAATGGGCTGAGAGGAGCCTCCTGAAGTTCAACAAAGGCAAACGCCAAGTCCTGCATCCTAGAGAGGAACATCCCTGTGCACCAGTACATACAGAAGACTGACCAGCTGGAAAGCAGCTTTGCAGAAAAGGACCTGGGGGCCTTGGTGGGCACCAAGTTGAACAGGAACCAGCAATGTGCTATCATGACAGAAGTCCAACAGCCTCTTTGGCTGCATTAGGAAGAGTGTTTGCCATCAGATCGAGGGAGGTGATCCTTCCTCTCTACTCACCATCGGTGAGACATATCCGGAGTGCTGGGTCCAGTGCTGCACTCCCGAGTATAAGAGAGAAACAGACATACTGGTATGAGTCCAGCAGAGGTTCACAAAGGAGATGAGGGGCTTGGAGCATTTGTCTTACAAACAGAGGCTGAGAGAGCTGGGAATATGTAACCTGAAGAAGAAAAGGGTGCCTATTGGGTTCTCCACCCTTGGAGATACTCAAAATTTGGCTGGACACAGTCCTGGGCAACCTCCTCTAGCTGACCCTGCTTTGTGCAAGGAGTTGGATTAGACGAACCCCAGAGGTGCCTTCTAACCTCAGCCATCCCATGATTCTGTGACATGGGTAGCAGCTCTCTCCATTTTAACAAATGATTGCCTTGCTCTGCCACTCAACCAGGATACATAAACACAATTTCAAACACATTCTTCGCTCACCCAGAAGGAATTCATGCAACAGAGAAAAATCAAATGCTTATATAGTCATATTCTATGAAAAGTTTACCTGTTTACAATCCTTCATCAGCTGTGTTTGAAGTGCTTTCAGCCTACTGTATTCTTCCGTTATCTTTTGTAGAAGTGCATCCAGACGTTCTTGCACAGCTAAATTACACAGGTAACCAGGGACTTTAAAAAAAAAGAAATAAAACATTTAACCAGAAATTTTGATACAGTGAACTGTTCACAAGTTCTCCACTGAAGAATTATCTGATAAACATTACATAATTATTGAAACAAGTGAGGTCCCTTCCAAATTTTGGATGCATATATGCATTTTTTCGGTCAAGCTGCTAGCTGCTTCTACAAAAGGAGGGAAAAAACCCAAAACAAAACACTTTTTTTCACCAATTTCCACTATAATGAAAAGAGCAGAAGAAAATACTCATAATAAAAAAATAAAAGTGGTTCAGAATAGGGCTATTTAGGCATATTAATGAGCCCCTGAACAACAAATGGCATAATTGCCAGTCTGAAATACTTGAAATCAGCATTTATTTTTTTTAACCAGCATGATAGTACAATGCTATTACCTTGAGCTTGACCTCTGTGTATTGGTAATTCTACACTCAGTTTTTCTTGCACAGCAGCAGGTCTATGGAAAATATCCTGTTCCGTATCATCAACTTCTACAGTAGCTGAAGAATGTTCATTCTGATTGTCACACAAAACCTGCATAATAAATGAACAAAGAAAAAAAGTGAAGAATTTTTTCTTAATTTATCAACCACAATTCACAACGAAAACCAGAGAAATGGTGGCAGGAAAGTATTATTTAATGAGTACTATCTTCTGTGGAAATGATGGCATAGATGTTCTGTTGAGTCGTAACAACCTAGACAGTCTTTAAAACTCCTGATAAAAGAAACAGGTATGGAAAAACTTTCAGCTAAAACATAAATACATATATTTTGGAATCGCTATTTAATTTGAAATTGCCAAGTATTAAAATCTTACAGAGAAAGACCTCCTTTGTTAATGCTGAAAGCAAATTTACGTTGTAAATGTCTCATTCTCATAAACTGCAATGTTACTTGGAAGAAGGATTCCCTATGGCAGAAATTTGTATCTTTTTAGAGATTAGAGTTCATCTTGTTCTTAAGTATTGAACAAACAGTATAAAAGGGGATGGCATAAGAAAACTCAAGCAAATCATAAACAGAATGCCTTCGGTCACAACAACCCCAGGCAACGCTACAGGCTTGGGGAGGAGTGGCTGGAAAGCTGCCTGGCAGAAAAGGATCTGGGGGTCCTGGTGGACAGCCAGATGANGACATTAGGAAAAAATTTTTCACTGAAAGAGTTATCAAGCATTGGAACAGGCTGCCCAGGGAAGTGGCTGAGCCACCATCCCTAGAGGTGTTTAAAAGTCATGTAGATGTGGTGCTTGGAGACATGGTTTAGTGGCAGACCTGGTAGAGTAGGGTCAATGGTTGGACTGGATGATCTTAAAGGTCTTTTCCAACCTAAACGATTCTATGATTCTATGATTCTATGTTTGTTGGTGCTATGCGGCCAGCAGAATAGCTGCCGTATTTACAATGAGTAGGCAAGCAGAAGACTTACCCATATGATTTCTGAAGATGAATTATACTTGAAAAGAGAGGGCCTGCTGAGAGCACGCAGTGCAATTCTTTATTTAAAGATTTTGGACTCAACAGACACCAAATTCAACTTAAAAAAATAAAATCATTGCATCTCCAAAAGCTCAACATGGAATCATACAGATAAGGCAGTATTCTTCCCAGCTATGAAACAATTAATGCCACTGTGATTCAGCTGCTACTTTCTGTGAGCTATCATGGAGTTCTGCTTAATCTCTCCTATGTTAGCTCTCAAGTATAAAATTTCTGCTATCCGCTTTCCCAAAAAGGTGTTAAAAAAAGTCCAGCAAAGACAGAAAAAAAGAAACCCACCAAAACCAACCATTTGAAGTATTTAAGACTGGAAAACCATGGCTTATAACGAATGATGAAAGTAGCTTAATTTATTCAGAAATATGTTTAATAAGTAACTTGATTGCTGGTCAAGAAGTACCTGTAAGGGTCATTGATTACTAGTAGCCTAGAAAAAAAGATATGGTAAAATAGTATTATTGGTGGCTGACACTAGAATAGCGACTATAAATAAGCTTCAATTTTTTACTATAAAATTTAGCTACTGAAAAAAATATAGACAGCAGTTTTGGTAGGCTCTTAGACACTTTTAAGTCTTTGAGAGATATGCTGCAGCTAAGAAAGAAACTACTATCTTATCGCAAATATGAAAGAGTGATGTCCTTTGTGTCAATATGTGCGTGGTATCAGGCTGTTGTTAAATCAACAACTTATAGCCAGAGACACAGAGAAAGGAAAAATCACTGTCAAACTAGTAAATGTAAGACAAACATTACATAGAAGATCAGGACTAGGTATAAGACAGAAGAATTGTCTGGAGAAAGACATAAAAGAGTTTAGGTAAAAAAATACAAAACTCCTTGTAACATTATTTTAGAAGATGAGGTTTAGCAGTCTCCATTTTGAGATCTATGCCAAGACAAAAGCTGCAAATAAAATCTGTTAAAAATTATGTAGAAAAATATGACGACTCACTGTACACATAATTTTTCTTTTTCAAAATTTCCATTTTAAAAAAGACTCTTTTTTTAAGTCTTACCTGAGCAAGCCTAGAACATTCCTCAGTTACAGCTTCATTCAGCTTTTCTATAAGTCTTTGTGTAGATTTGACTTCATCATCTATGAATACAAATTATTCATATTATTTTTAAACACTAGATGCACAGCAACTTTTCAAATGCCTAATTTCCTGCCTCGGTGAGGTTGCCTCTTCAGCTCTTATAAAGACAGAGTTTTTTGTTCCCCTCTTTCTTGTTCCATCACATAGATTCAATTATTATGGTAGAACTGCACATTCAAGAGGAGTAGGTGATAAGAAATGGCTTTGTGTGTTAGTGAGCTCTAGAAAGACCAAACTTTACAGAAACATACTGGAGGGCAAAGAACTTATGCCAAAAAATTACAGAAGGGCAAATCATGAGATGACAGAAAAAGTAAGGATAGAAAACCAGTATGACAACATAAAAGCTCACTGAGGCAAAAAGTTGTAGCAAAGAAGTAGTAGCAAAGAAACTTACTTACTTGTGCGCAGGGAGCCAATGCAGGAATTCAAAGAACAGAGAAAGAAAGAAGCCCAAAAAATATTTTGCTGATGCATTTACTTATTATTTCAGTACAGAATACAACCTTATAGGTGAATCCATTATACAGTTCTTTACAGTTAATTGACCTAACACAAATAGCAAAAAATGTGTTGTAATACTTCCTATGCCTTCTTTTTTTATATTATTATTAATTTTTCTATGTTTTTTAAGTACCCTGAGTATTAGACTACTTCTAACGGGTAAATAATTTGGTACAAAACCACTTCAAAATGTTCTACAAAAACAATTTTTTGGACAGCTACATGCACAAACTCTTGTGCTTGTTTTCTTTTAAAGACACAGTTTTTCATATCAAGAGCTTCACTCCCATAATTCTGGTCAAGTTACCTGCTTGTTGAATTTTCAAGGTCTGGAGCTCCAGCTGATGCATTTTTTTAAGATCATTCATCTCTTGTAGATGACTACGTACAAGCTCCTCTTTAAGACTGCAAAGTGCACTCTCTTTTTCTGCTTTCAGGTACTCACGAACCTGGTCTACATGAGCTGAATAAACCAGGGATAGGCAAATGCGCTGTGCTTCCATCTGTAGCTGTAAATCAGTCTTTGAATAAAAAAACCACATTTTACAAAGAGTGAGAAACAAGAAAATGTCCCGTCTTTGGGAATTTCTGAAATTAATAATGTGTTGAATGGAATGCTGCATATATGGTATGCATCAGGTAAATTTAAATATACAGAGTTTGGAAAATTGAATTATAACAAAATAGCAGGACGCTTCTTCAGCTTAAAACAGAAATCAAACTAAAATCAACAAAACCCAGTATGCTTCAATTCCTATTCTGCAGCAATAAAAACCCAATGAATTTTACCCTGATGAAGTGGGAGTGATATCACCACCAACAAGAGTAAGTTAAGAAAGTTCACTTCATATACAGGAAAAACATTGTATTATTAGCAGACCTCAAAAACATTGATTTCCAAGGCTTGTAGTTCTAGTCTGCTTTTTTGGGGATGTTATTGCTAAAGGAAAAATATGCTTAGGATATGCCAATAATGAGCTATTTAGAGTCCAAGTTTGAAAAGGTTTTTAGACACCTCTGGACCATAACGATTTTTTAGTTCTGTGGCAGGAAATTGCAAGACCCTTATCATGTCCTTATAAAAAAAATAAAATACATCACGCTGCTGTAGCTTTTTTCTACAATCTCACAATTGTTTCCAGTGTGGTTTTGCTTGTGCTTTTATTTCTTAAGAAATTAACGAACTACAACACAACATAAAATTGGCAGTGGTGGTATCAGTTCACTGTTCGGTTTTTTCCATGTTTTAAAAATTCACCTACCTAAAACAATCATAGAAGACTAGTTACCATCTATTTCTACAGAAAACTTAGTTGCATACTTCTTGCAGCATGCTGTTCAACTTCATCACTGTACATAAATTTAAAGCCAGATTTATGATTCCAGCACCTAATTAAATACTGGTAATTCAATACTTAGCTATTTTATTGGCAAATAAAAAACCTTTCCATACTACCTGCAATTCATTTACAATATCAAAAAATACAAGCAAAATTTCTCCAGCAAAACCGAATTTGGTTAGAATCACACGATATGCATAACCTCTTATCTTCCCATCTTTCTCTTCTCAAGCTCACATCCAGATACATTTCTTAAGAAGTGATAACCACATACATGCAAAAATTTTGATAATGGAAGATTAGTATTTCACAGGTTTGGTAAAAGATTACTGAAGAAGTCAAGAGCTTCAGTATCTCTTTATGTTGTTTGAATGAGTACTTAAGAGAACTGAAAAGCTAATCACAGATTAAAAAATTATGTCCTGAGTAAGTTTTCACCTGAAGTAAGTAAGTTAAATACTATATAGAAGTGTGAAGTGCTCTAGATGTCTTCTCCTTACCTTTTGTTGTTGTTGTTGATTTAATTAAATGTAAGGGAAGAGTATTTCTTTCACTGAAAAATAGCATCCTCACACACATTGATTGTGGTTATCATTTTGGTCATTCACATAACAACTTTCAACCATTGGCCACACCGCCACACACACATGACCACGTACCTGGACTTAAAAGCAGCTAATAGGAAAAATATGATGCAAATTTCCAAGTGCAAGCTCCTACAAATTTTCATAGCTAAATTATTTTCTATAGTGCTTTATGTAACGTACCTGTTCTGATTTTAAGGTATCCACTTGCTGCTGAAGATTATTATTCTCATTCTGTGTAATGGCTACTAACGATGTTTCATCTGTCAGCCTGTCTGTCATCCCATGCAAATGTTCTACAAGAGACTGCTGTTCTGTTTTCAACATTTGTTGAACTTCCTTTCTTTTCATTACCTCGTGACTGATGTCTTTACCTGAATCTAGATTTCCTCCTACATTTATTCCTTCATCAACTTTATTCCTTGGACCAGGGGTTTTATTTCTACTTTCACTGGCTGGAGCAGCAGTCTTTAGAGCTTTTCCTTTAGAGTATTTTGTCTTAGAGTCATTACTACTACTATTTCCTCTCTGAGCATGGCTAATTATGACTTCTAACTCTTTACATTTTGCTAGAACTTGTTCTTTCTCATCTTTTAAGGATTTAACTTTTTCATTTAAATGACAGATTTCACTATGCTTTGACTTCAACTGTTCAGAGAGATCAGAAAGTCTCAGGGATAATTCCAGTTTCTCACGCTGGGTAACCTCAAGCTTTTCCATAAGTTCTGTCACATCTTTTTCAACAACTTCTCCAGCCTCAAAGGTGTGTGCCCTGGACACGCTGATTTCTTTACTCCCTTCAAAATTGGAAGTTTTTGTTTTAAATAAAACTGGTCTACTGCTTTGTAAGTAGTGAAGTTTTTCATTCAAAGCTTTGAGTTTGCTTTTATATTCAGCTTCCTGCTTATTCTTGTTCTCTTCTAATTCAGTTTTTGCCTTCAGAAGGCTTGCACATTCTTTCTGCAGCTCTTTATAATTAGCTTCAAGTTTTTTCTCAGTGAATGAAAAGGCACTCTTCTGCCTGTCAGTATCCTCTTGGAGTTGACCATTTTGGTTTTTAAGTTCCTCGTTTTCAGTAATCAGCTCTTCTATTCTTTTTTGCAAGTCCAAAATTTCTGACTTAGAGCTAACACTGTTGTTAAAAATGACATTTTCTTCAGAGCTTACTAACATGCTTTTTAATTTCTCTTCCAGAGCTTTGTTTTCCCCTTTAAGAACGTTATTTTGTGTTTCAAGTTCTGAACATTTTTTTTGAAGGCCATCTTCTCTCTCCCTCATTTGTTCCTGCATGAACTCAGTTTTAAGCTGCAGCTCTTGAATTTCTTGTTCAAGGGTACCTTTTTCCTTTTCCTCTTGCCTGAGCACTTCAATCTCCTTCTGCAACTCATGGATTTGAAGTGTCATTTCTTCAGATTTAGAATTTACAATGGACTCCTGCAAATCTTTTAGGTTTGAAATCTCTAATATCAGCTGATTTTGCTTTGTGATTAAGTTGTCCCTTTCATATTGCATGGCTTCTATCTTTCGGCTCATCGCATTTTGTACCTCATCTAACTGCTGTTTATGGTGCATATTCAAGTTATCTTTAAGGCTTTCCATGTTCACCATATGCTCTTTTTGTAAGTTTTCTTTAAGTTTGGAAAGTTCCTCTTCATGACTAAACAGAAGCTTTGTTCTCAGTCTCTCTAATTCTGCTTCTTGAGATTCTGCCATCCTGTCCAAAACTGCATCCTTCTCTCTTTCTAGCATTTCAAGTTTTATTTTGTAATTTGTGACTTCTGCCTCATGTTTTAATTCCAATTCCTTCCTAAATTCAGAGGCAGAAGCCAGCTGAGTTTTTAAATCTTCAATCACAAACTGGTATTTTTCAGCTTCATTTAATCTACATTCCATATCCACTATAGTTTGTTTGGCTCTTTGAACCTGCTCTCTTGAAAAATTCAGTTCTTGGAAAAGATCTTCAATTTTAGTTTGTTGAAGAGACTTCTCCGCTGAAATTACTTCCATCTGTTGTGACAATTCTTGCTTTATTTTTTCCCTTTCATTATCAGCATCTTGCAATTTCACATTCAATTCATTAATTTTAATATTCATTAAATGCATTTGATCTTTATTAACATTCTCGTTCAAACAGAGACTTGAAGTTTTCTCTAATTCTACTTTTTGTTGCAAAAGACGCTGTTCTATTTCCATTGCGTGTTGCTTAATTAATTCTTGCTTCATTTGTACAATCTGCTGGCCATGCATTTCATCTAATTCAGCCTGAAGCTGTGCCAGTCTCCTTTGTGTTTCTAATTCCATTCTTTGCACAATGTCAGCTTCAGACTGACTGTCTTTATAACACCGTTTCTGCAATTCTTCCACAGTTCCCATTAATTGTTTTATTTCATCAGAACATTGTCTTTCTTTCTGTTTGTAGCTGGTAAGTTCAACTCTCATATTACTTATCTCCTGGTTCTTCAGTGAAATCTGTTGTTTCAATTCTTCAAGTAATTTACTGACATCTGATAATTTCTCCTTAAGATGAAATGAATTTTTTTCTTCTTCTCCAAGTTTTGCTTCCAGCTCTTGAACTAACGCTTGTTTTTCCTGTAGTTTACTCAAATCTTCTCCCTCATTTCTGTGTTTTTCCTTTGAAAAAAGAGCAAAACCATGTTCTTATTTTTAGTTCATTATCTGAACATATAAGAACATTTATAGACTTAGCTATTTAAACACAATCCCTTTCTTTAGAAGGCTAGTGAACATTTATAAAAACGGAATATAAATTATTTGTTGACCGCATTTGGAGGTTATCTGTACCTTTGGAATAAGTCACAAACCCTGCCCCCCTCCCCACATCACCCTTCCCCACCAGAAAAAAAAAAACCACTTCCATTTTTTTCCAGTTGTGTTCTGATACTTCAAAAAAATATTTGGTGCAGTCTACTGAAAACTTCGTCTCTTGTCACTTTTAATGAAATTTAATTTTTTTAGGTACTTTTAAGATGTTTTCCGTGAAGGATAATAATAAAAAAAAATTGTACATGAAGAAAAGAATTAATTTTTTCCTTAAGACAGAAAAGATTGTTCAATCAGTTTATGTAATTTTTTTTCTAACAAAATAAAGTCATTTAATAAAGGCATTTAAATATACAGTATAGTTTCATAATTTGTTGTAAATATTTCTGTAGTTTTTTAAAACACAATACATTATACTGACATAAAAATTTCAGTTTTAAATTATTCACATATTATGTGTTAGTTAACAGAAGCAGTCTTAAAAATTTAAAATCTTTGTATGCATTATATGCAGCACACTCATCATCTGTGCTTTGGCTCTTAAATTTCAAAGGAACTACCTGAAATCCTAAAAAGAAAAAAGAGATTAGGAAAAGAGATCTTTCTAGCAATGAACATACCATTTCATATGTTGTGATTTTGTCTTGAAGACGTGTAATCTGCACTTCAAATTCTTCATTCTTTGTTTGATAATTCTTCAGCAGACATCCTTGTTCTTCTAGCTGTTGCTGATGTGAAAGTATCTGTTGCTTGGCTTGCAATAAATCAGCAGCTGTGCAACTATGGCTGGTGTTCCTTAGGGCTTCACTTGCCTGCAACTTGAATGTTAAAAAAATAAAACCTAAAATACATCAAGTTTTTCAGAAACAGCTTGCACTACAGAAAGTGATCTTTACTGTCTTCTTCCACATCACAAACCCAAAGACTATCGCAAAAATTCATAAGTTCTTTCAGGAGGAACTGAAATATCCTTATTCTTTTGGCATGGCCAACCAATAAAAAATATTAAATATTAAAATGTTTTATTGTGAGTGACCACAGGACAGCAGTGTCTCAGAAACATTTCTAAGTAGTAAAATGAACTAGTTGTAATCGCTGTCCCTCAAATCAGATTTTTAATAATAAAAAATCAGGCTTCAGAATACAATCCACCTGAAGCTCAAAAAAGCTATATAAAGTACTTAAACAGAACAAAATACTACAATATTCAACTGCAACACTGTAAACTGTAGCCATGCAGATTAACAGTGTCCATGGCACTGCAATCACCAGTGCTTTTTAGAACAAATGTTTCTCTGAAACTTAACTTTGTCATCTAAATTACCTTCTAATAACGCCACAAGAGACAGGTTTTACCTAAAAGTATAGGAAGGACTGGAGCATGAAACGGTGGCCCATTAAAGTTGATGGCTGGCTGTTCTGATTTCAAAGGGAACAGGCTGGATTTCAGCCCAAAGCTCTGAGAATCAATTACACAAGTGTTTTTCCCTAAGATAACTGCATTATCCGATATTTATCAGAAGCTATCATCACATACTAGGGAAGAAAACAGACTAGTCTTTATTATTTTAGAGTGAATTAGGAAAATAAACCAGGCACTATAATGATAACTGCAGGACCAGTAAATTGACTGCTGATCTATACTAAGAGACCAATTCTTCAAAAATGTACAAAAATTTCCGTGTTTCTGCAGGAAGTAGCCATTGATGGACCCTCCAAACTGACACAAATTTCCAAACCCAAATAAATATTGGTAGCGCTGTAACTTACATGCTGAAACTGAATTTGTAGTTTTTGACTTTGTTCAGTAAGCTCTAAGAACTCCCTCATAGTTTCATCCTTTTCTTTCCGGGCCTGCTGTAGGTTAGTAGTGAGCTGAGTGATAATGTCATCTCTTTTTTTGATAGCAGCTTCAAATTCTTGCAGCTACGAAAGATAAAATGTAAACTATTAGTGCATACCAAAGCCACGGAGAAAAAAAAAAAATTAGCTTATTCTAGTTAGGTAGGAATACATCATCCCTAACCTATCAATTTAAAAGATGTCATACAGACCTACTGGAACATTTATGTTTTCCCAGATTCTATTTGTAAATGCTTCAGAAACAGATTTTTTCCCCTCATTTAACAATACGTGACCTCTCCATAAAATATAAAAGAATAAAATCCAAACCTTTAAGAACGTTAATTAGTTAAATATCTAAACTGCTTTTAAACTAAAAAACATGGCCACATAAACAAACCATAATAAAGGAAGCCAGAGTATCTATTTCTAGAGTTTCAGCAATTTTGTACTACTATTCATGTCCACACATTTTTGTCACAATAAATGCAAGTTAAATCATCTCTTGTTGAAAGTGCAATAAATTGCATTCATTGTACTAAAAGCACATAATAGATACCATGCAGTATCCTATATTGTGAATCCAGAGAAATTATTCGTAACTACACGAGAAAAGCTCAAGCTGCAAAAATGATACAGTGTATTTAATAGATAAATCGTTTGTAATTTGTAATGATGAAAAAATGATAGAAGTACAGAAAAAAAGTCCTTTGCAAGTGTTTTATTTTTTTGTAGGATTACACTCAGGCAGCATTAATATTCTACAATATTAATTGGGACTATTTTCATGTGCAATTATATAAATAGTTATATTACTTATTTTAAAGTCTCTTTGTCACTTTGAACTCATCCAAGGCTAGTGGAAGCTTCATCTCTGTATTGCAAATCTCTTAAACTATCAGTCACCTTCTGTAACTGTTTTGTTTATAATGCTCCCAAAAAGAAGCTTCTCCAGGTTATATGCTGAGTCTTGAAGTAAAATTACAATATTTACAGATAAAGCTTACGGATTTATAGGATAGGGACACTATTCAGCAGGACATAAAAACCAGAAATCCCTTAAACAAGCCAAATCATGCAAAGAAAGTGAGGAAATTCTTTCAAAGTTCTTTTCAGAACACTGCAGTGAACGCCTACTTTAAAAGCATGAATCTAGTGGAAATACTAGATGTTTGTTATAATAGAGAAAATTAGGAACAGATCAGATACTTAAGTGTGTCATATCTTTCCTTTTGCGTCTGTTCAATAAAATGAGAACTAAATTTATCTATTCTGATCCACACATTGTTATATGATAATTTTCAACTTTTTAAATTCAATCTTTCTTCTTTAACAAACAGGCAGAGCTAAAGTACACAATATTATCTTCCGCACTCCCCTTTTACAATTCTTTTTTTTTCTTCTGAACAATAAACCATATGCATTTCTCAACTGACACTGTACCACTATTATACAAAAATATGCTGCAACTGTTAAAATATTATCATACCACAGCCTGTTCTGTTTTAATAATTTTTAATTTACATTAAAAATAGTAATCATACCTATTTAAAAAATGCAAACATTTTCACTTTCATCTTTTTCAGGAAAAACCAACAGTAGTCACAATTGCCAGAAACCTAAAATTATGCTTACATTCTTTATTATGCTATAATTATGACTATTATGTTTAGCACAACAGATACAAGATACAGTAATTAGAAGCCAAGTTTGACTTAAAATGCAACATCAGAGATTCATCAACAGACAAAGGAATGACAGACCACCTCCTCCAGGGCAATCACTTCAAGGTCACTCTAGTATGGTGGAAAACATGACATCCATTTTCATAGATAAAATACAAATGAAAGCAGAAAAAAATATAATTGTGCAATATTAATGAAGGTGAAAATGACTGAATATTAGAACATTTTTGGTATTCTGTAGTACTTTGCAAAAAATGGGAAAACACAGTGATGCGACCTGAATACAAATTAAAAGTGAGATAAGTAAGACATGAAGCATGACAAAGCACTGACTTCAGTGCACTGCACCACGTGCTTAAACTGGAAGAATAAGTATTTAATATTATTTACTTTAAAACCTAACTTTAAATTCCAGTGGTATTTCTGAAGTAAGAAATACTTCCCTGTAATCCCAAGTTATTAGCTGTTTGTTAAAACATTCTGTAACAGCTGCCTTGTATTTCAGACTATGAAGTCTGATATACAAGTACCTTTTTGGTTCAAGGATCAACTCAGTTATATCATTCCTTAGGAAGTAAAACCTGAGGGGTTTTTTGATCTTGGAGGAACACAAAGGTATTAAAGAAATGCAGTCTTTGCACAACCAGAGGAGAATTAGCACTTTTCTTGAAGAAAATCATCTTTCTATTCCTGATCTGAAGAAAGTCACTGTGAAGAAGATTGCAATTTTAGTCACAAAATACACAGAAGAAGGACACACAATGGAAATGACATTCAAAGAAATTGAGCACATGGTATGTGACTGAAAGAAATTATGTGCAATTCTATATCACACACTGACTGCATTCTGAACAGCTGCCGTTAAGTGTGAACGCTTTCAGGTGATGCTCTGCATTTTTGCATGTAACCGAGTAGCAAGTAGAAAGCAACATAAGGTAATTATACCTGTTGCAATCCTTCAGTACCATATGCTGCCCTCATTTCTTCTAGCTCTCTGTTTAGCTCTTCAATCTCTTGCTGTTTCCCAGCCAATTCATTCTCCATCACCTCTAGCTGCATGTGAGAGTGCTGCATTCCGTGCTCAGAACAAATCTCTCCAACTCCAAATTCTTCTTCCTAAATCAATCCAAGTTCCTTAACATGCCATTTTTTCATGCTTTATCACAGTAAGTAAACTCAAATATCAAATGCCACCTTAGTATATTAACATACAATACAGCATCGAAGATCTTATTGCCATGGTAACCTCCTTTGTTAGTATAATTCACACCTCAAAAGCACTGACATAGAGCGGTTCTGCAAGTTCTGCTTTATAATCTTAGCCTTAATAGAAGTAGTAAATTGTTTTGCATTTCAAGTTTAATGACACACTATATTAACATATAACAAAGAATGCCAATGCAGAGGACAGCATGCAAAATAAAGTATTAGTCAGCAACATAGTTTTTGTTCCAAACAAATTGTTCGACGTTTTTAGTATTCACCATTAGTATTACAATTCAATTTGCAATACTGTACCCTGATTAAGTCTGCAGGTATAGCTGTTCTTGTCACAAAACTGCAACCATTTACCTGTATAAAGACAATTTCTGAATACATTATTATTTGAAATAAAGCTTGATTTCTATTTGCCGTTCACTTGAATCTTAGCGATGATTTCTGTAGACACACAGGAATTTTTATGCTATAAAAATATATTTCATTCGAAACACAAAATAGCTTTATATATAATAAATTGCATCAAAGTAAGCATAGGCAACAGGTAAAACACCCAAAAATGCAAAAAAAAGATACTACTGTCTAAAAACAAAAACCATATTATGAATTTAAACACCTAGAGAAAACAAAGCAATTCAGATTTAAAGGTCAATGCAAAGCTTTATACTTTAAATAATTAAAATGCAGTACTATTCATTTTAAATTATATGTTTAATATTTCTATTACTAAACATAGTTATGCTTTCTAAAAGATATTTATATACCCCAAGATTTACTATTTCTGAAAGTCACCAATCTCTCCATAGTGGACGAAAGGCAGTAACATAGACTCTCATCCTAAATTTAAAGAAATTTCTTAAGATTAAGAAAGATCAGAAATTATACATTTAACATAAGACGTGAAAAAAAAAATGCTCTTTCACTCACCTAACACTGCAACCCCTTTCAGCTTCTACGAGAATTTTGGTTCTACAGACTGAGCAAACCAATAACGATGGATCTCCAAAAGACACGCACAAGCCAAAGTAGCAGTTATAGGTACCAGAAACTATCCAAATAAAAATCCAAATAAAAAGAATATGCTCTGTACTTGTGAGTAACCATAACAGACAGGCAGGCTTTAAAAACAGCAGACCAATGTTTTAAAATGAGAAAGCAAGAACAGCTGTATTTCCTCTCAGAGCTCTTTATCACATCACAGCCTGAAACACAAATAATGGTACTAGAGATGGAAAGGCATCACAGCATTTCACACCCAAATATAATGTTTACATCAAAAAAAGAAGCTATACTGCTCAGGCATCTGTCATAGTCTAGATCAGGGTTTATTTACAAAGGATTATCATGCCTGAGGAAATCAGTAAGTTACCTGACATGGAAGTACACTGTTACAAATGGGATCAATATAGTCATTGAGTTTGTATTAAGAGAATGAATATACCTGCAGCAGACAGGAATTTGAAAAGCTGACACAGTGCCCTTTCAATTCCTGACTTGCTCAGTAAAAAGGATGACACCATAGAGAGATTATTACCTTAATTTAGAAAGAATAAAGACAACTGCAGCAAACAGCAGTCCAGGCAATTTACAGAGGCACTGCACATCGTTTGTGTATTGCCAGATGTTCACTTTATATTCAGACATACAAGCGTCTACACAGTGCTTGGCACCAATGTCTTTATTCGGATTTTGGCACACGGCCCATACTAACAACACTAGTAGTTTAGTAGAGACTCTATTATCAAATACTTCTTTTCCTTTTATAACTCCCATTTTATTTAGGCTTAATTGATAAAGATGTAGTGTATGATTCCTGTAATCTAGCACAGTGGATACGCTTCTCTTCCTGTGAATCATTTCTACGTGCAACAATCAAAGACTCTTAGATGCTTTATAGCAAGAGCTACAAGACACAAAAGCCTTATCTCATTAGATGTTCCAGATTCCTCGGCAGCTGAAATTTCTACAAAAGACCTTTTACTTATAAAAGAGAAACAACTGTCTGGAACGTCGGAAATCCCGCCTCGTTTCACAGGAGCCTAGCTCCTAGACATCACAGCAGTGAACCACGATGACACGGTAGTCCATGCTGTTCCTCATCTGGTACCTTCTCCTTACAAATGCCTTATGCTCTCTGATAAAGTGCAAGTTGAAACATGACAAGACAACAGACTGCGCTGTAATCTATGGAAAAAGCAGCCAGGGTGCTGTGCTGATGGGAGCCTCGCAAGCAGCCTGGCAACCTCTCACATGACAGAGGTTCTGCTGTGTCAGAGCAGACAGACAGCTGGGGCTGAGTTATTAGCTTCAAAATATCTTAATTTTAAATTAATTTTTCACTCATCTGTAATATATGAAGACTGTAGTCCAGATACCAACTTCAGTGTTAATAGGTGTCTACACAAGGCCTATTGGACTTCTGTGTTTTGTCTCATGGTCCCAGTGGTTCACCCGTATAGAGATCTTCTGCAACCTCACAAATACTTTTGATGAAGACTCTTATAATTTCTTCTTTTAAAGCTTTGCAGTTCACCTTTAATGCTGAAATGTCCTTATGCCTTAACGCCTTATGATGTGCTTAGTTACATATCCCAGCAAACAATTAAACATTTAAAGAAACAATCAAACAGCATAACATTTTAAGATAATGGAAGCTACGAGTAGTAAGAGCTCTGGATATAACTGCATAAACAAATAACCACAAAGTAAGAAAAAATTAGACTTTATAACACATGAGTTACTCAGGAACAACTGTCTTGGTAAACAAAAGGCACAAAAAAAGTGAAGGTTATGGAAGTCCCTCAACGGATGTTCTACCTGATTTTTCTTCCTTGCTTGTATTTTCAAAATAATTCACAGAAATAGTATTTACTAATATAAAGTAACATATAATTTGTAGTCTATTGTCTAAAAATAAAGGTATAATTTATATTGCATCAGTAAATACATATGCTTAAGACAAATGAAAGGAATCTTCTTCCAGAGAAACACAAGGAAAACCAGCTTCCACCACTGAAATACGGCAGCAATTCATGACAATTGCCACCAGAGGTCAGGATTAAATTTATGAAATCACTGTACCCCTTTTAGTGTTCCTTAGACCTTGAAAGACCTTATAATGTACCTCAGAAATAGCAGTAATTATATATAATGTGTAACTACTTATAATGTTAATGCCAGTACTACAGAGATTTCCCCTTATAAATAGCAAATTCATGCGCAGCATAAATCAATACAAACTGTTCAATCACTGAAAAACGTAGAAAATACCTTAATGCATGAAAATAACATAACCTATCACAGACTGGTAAGCAGACTTCTGATTTTAAAAGTGCTTTGATTTGGTAGTAGAAACATACAGAAGTACCTGGAATGGATTAACAATTTTACCTCACGTCTTCATTTTTCCCCTCCTTTTCTTTTACATGTTGGACATCTAATTCCTTCCAAAAATTAATACTTAGACCTCCAACACTGCTTGTCAATGTTCTTAGCTTCTCCTCAATTTTCTAGTTATGTCACAACTGACTCTATGAAATAGCTAAAATTAACAATTAGGGCAACTTGGGAAAATGAATTTCAGTTGTGTTTTTTTTTTACTCGGTAACAAAAACCATTTTCAGTTTGTGATGAAAATAATGAAAATCATATAATATAACTAAATTTAATAACTTCTGAAGGATAACCATTCATGGCTTTTTAAAATATCATGGCTTAATATATTTTTCTATATATTAATAGCATGCAACAGAATTTTTCTTTATGTACTGGTTAAGGTTGAGGCATAGAAATTTATTAACATTGTAAAAAAAAAAAAAAGAAACTAACTTTGTAGACTTCATATTAACCATCTTTTCAGAGGTACACTTTGCAAATGGGAGGAGAGTCAATAAGAGAAAAAAAAAATCAGGTGGAACAGTCTTTCAATTATACCATAAAACTGAGGCATATGGAAAATACATGGGGGCAACTTTACCTTACACAGTTATAAAATAACAAAAAAAATATAACTGTTGGAAAAAGCCTACCTTCCCTTAGTTCTGAGTTTAGACCATAACCTTAAATAGCTAATCACTATTATCATTTCATTTAAGACTATGCAGGTAGGTCTCATTCTTACTCAAACTGAGTATTTTGTTACAAAAGGCAAGGTGGTCATACGAAGGATTTACCAGTTTTCAGTTTGGCTATTGCCTTTGATAGTGTAGGTATTTAGAGAGGTGGCAGAACAAAACTGAACAACAGACTGTATTTACAATAAAATTCCTTCGAGACAAGAATTCTTATATAAACATTCACTGGTTCCTTCAACTTTGCTTAGACAACTGTATTGGCTTATAATTGCATGTCTGGTAAGTGTCCTAAAGAGGGAATACTTATCACTGAATTTTATCCAATTCCTCTAGAGAATGGGTTGAAGAATTAAAACAGCTGACATTTTACCAACTACAACAAAACAAATGATGTATAACCTATTTCACTTTGAGGAATGACAGCCTCGATTTCAACATAACTTCTGACAAAAAACACTAGAAAGAATACAGATGTTCTAAACAATGAGGGAAAAGATGGATCAACAGGCGTATGTTTCTACAAATGGATGGTTTCTTAGCATTCCAAAAAGGAAGTCAAGTATCTGAAAAAAAGGTAAGCTTAAGATTTCATAGAACTTCATAATTACGCTGTTACAGACAAAATTTAACTTATTCTTATCTTCTTCAACTGAAAAGACTTCAGATCACTTTATTTACAGGGTGGCCATGAATGTAAGTAGAGCATTTATTAATAAAAGAAACATTACAACTGACATGAAACATATAGAAAATTTAGTTACTAAAATACATGCATTCCTAAACGTGTTGTTTCCTCATTGAAGATATCAACCAATTGTAATGAACTGGAATTAAAAAGAGCTTATTAAGACAGCAACTCTCACCACTTAAGTCTGTTCTTCACCAGATCCAGTATCGTGTTGCTATTCACAAGTTTTGTGTTGCCTACTTATGTCTCAGAAAATAATTCTCAGGGAGGTAAAAAGTCTTTTTGCAGGAATGAGAATAAGAAGTGCCTAGAAATGCATCTGTCATTGCATTTTTGAGGAAATCTGCAATTTCAAGCAAATCTACAATTTTTTAAAAGGCACATTCAGAAGGCAGCCTGGCTGCAATTCTATTGCCTTTAGCATCTGAAAAATTGCTCCCTAATATACTCTGTAGGCACCTACGAATGAAGCCGGGTAAAGTGAAGTGTTTAGATGTGAAAATTTTACAATGAGAGCTTTGAATTCAACCGATACTGACAACAAAGCACTAAAAATCAGAACATATCCACAATTATGAGGCATTATGCCAGATCTCTTCTGTATTCTGTCTCCATGTGCAAAGATATGTTTTCTAGAGCTTTTGCAATCAGTCTCCAACACTGCTTTCTACAACCTCAGAAGCGATCAAAATTTCTTAGTTGTATTTCGTTATATATGTAATACCTCTCATTTGTAAAAATACATGAACATCAATGCCACTGTCAACTGTTTGTAAGGGTTCATTCTTCACATTATACATATTCCATTTAATAGTAATCACCTACCATGGTGATGTATATTCTAAAAAGGTGCAGTAAGGTCACAGCAGTTCTTCAAAAGTGTATTTGCTACACTCTCAGTGGCAAACTGTGTGCACGTACTGCCCTATCACCTTACCATATATAAAGCAAATACAGATTCTTTTTGTTCTTTGCTACCTTAATTCCTTGGACAAAATAAACCACATTTTATCTATGAAAAATACAAAATCTTTAAACTGATTTTTCCCCCCCGAGTAGAGTTTGCTTCAACCCCTTGCACCTATCCCTCCATAAAAATCTTTTTTCTTTCTTCCATTTACAGCACTCCCCAGCAGCTGGACTGGAATCTTTGATTCCAAAAGTGCTGGTCTCAGATACATATTTTTTTTAATTTGCATCACAAAAAAAATGCCATAAGAATGATCACAACTGGCCAGACCAAGGGTCCATATGGTTCAGTATTCTGTATTTGAAAGAAGCCAATAATGAATGTGAGGGAACGTTTTCTCTGTACTCCCAAGTGCCTTCTCTCAACACAACGGAACAAAGTGAGGGTGCTTATGAACAAGGACAGGAGGAAAAAGTGGGAGAGAAAGAGTCAAACTGGGGAACAGAGGGACACAACAGAATTCAACTAAAAAGGCTGAGACCGAATCTATGCAGAAAACCGCAACTGAGAGTTGATGAGACGGGTTGGAAAGAAAAACTACTGCTTTCATATAGGATAAGTTAAGCTGAACATTAGGAGGACCCCAACATAAGAAGAGGGAATAAAGGAGAGGAGGTTTTCAAGGGAGAGGGAGAAAAAAATATTAAAAGAAGAATGAAGGAAAAACAATGCTTGGATAAAGTTGCAAGGCTGGGAAAGAAACTGGGCTTCAGAATGACTGAGGAAGGAAGAATAGAAACAGGCTGAAAAGCCTGTAAGACTGAGCTAAGAAACCAAGCAAAGGGAAAAAGGGGATGGGCAAGGGAAGGTGAAAAGACTGCCAGGAGCTACTACAGAGAAGGGAAGAATTCACAAATTCTAGGGGACAGAAAACAGACACAGAGTTGGTCAAGAGAATAGGCTGGGAGGAGGAGCAAGTGAAAACAGCATTTAAGTTGGCAAAGAAAAGTTCTTCCAGTTTCCAGGACATGTCTAGACTCCCCACTGCGGTAATAATTTTACTTTTGCCCCATGCAGTGCAACAGGTCAGGGACACATTGTCTGGTGTGTATATTCCCTTAGGCTTTACAATAAGTAGTTATAATACTAGTATGGAACAAATAGTTATTCTAAGGTGTAATCACCTTCTCTTAGAAAAGGCTAAATTAAGAGAGGAACAAAGTATTCTACCAAATTTACTTCAGCAACGGAGATGAATTTGGTTGCTTCATCCCCTCTTACTTGTTGCCAAGCTTAAGATTCTGGGGTGTGTTTTGCAGAAGTGTTTAGCACAAAGATCTGCAAAACAAAACCCAGACTGTCACTAAAGAAAGCGATTGAGACATGAAAAATTAGTTTTTTTAGCTAGAAACAATATTTACTGCACTCAGATATTCCACGGTTATTTCTTGCAAGCATGTTCTTGACCCACATTTATGCATGAGGTAGTCTACTCCTTACAAACATAACGAACTGTTTTATTTGGCAAGACCAAAGTTCCATACATGCTCCCACCCTTCGATGTGACAGAGATGAGGAGTATGTGCCAATACGTGGTGGCTTGACCCAGGTCAGCAGCTAAGCCCCCCCCTGCCCCCCCCCAGTCACTCACTCCCCCACCAGCAGGATGGAGGAGAGAATCGGAAGGGCAAAAGCAAGAAAAATTCAGGGGTTGAGATAAAGACAGCTTAGTAAGTGAAAGAAAACAAAACAAAACTCCCAAACAACAAGCAATGCAAAGGCAATCACTCACCACCTTCCACCAGCAGACTGACGCCTAGCCAGTCGCTGAGCAACGGCTGCTGTGGAACTCATTAAAACGTAATCAACTCCTTACGTAGTTTCCCACAGAAAATTAGTAGAAATTATGCACAGCCACAACTCCAATGGCAACACAAAGCATTAATACAACCGTAATGATGACATTGTTACAACAGTTCATATATCTACTGCGTTATTGATTATAGTAGCCATCCCATTATGTAGCTGACACAATGCTTGCTTTAATGGTACATTAATCATACCGGTAATGACATGCAACAGCTTTGTCTGTAATATCATGTCTGCTTTTTCTTTCCTTCTCTTTTTGAAAAACAATGCACCGCACTGCAGTAAACATGTAAAAGAAAAAGTTGAAAGAAAAGTTAGGAAAAGCATTACTTCAGTCTTACCTCAGAACTGTAATCTTCTACTGTGGTGGAAATTTCACTTTCGGGCTAAAATAAAATATTAAAATATTTACAATGATGGCACTCAAAAAATAGTAAACAATACATTTTCCATCTGTTTCTGAGAATGTAGACAGTATTCAAAAATATTAAGGTAAACAAGAATTTGATTAGAAAATATATATATATAACGAAAGCCACCTTCACTTCCTTGAAATCCCAGCTTTAAAAAAGAAAAAGTTACTTTGCTGTTCACCTGTGATCATGGAAACATAATTACATGACAAAGCCTTATAATGAAAATACAACCTTTGGGTACAAAATAATATTTTGGAAATGTAACTTATAATTTTTTGTTGGTTTTTTTGTTTGTTTGTTGGGGTTTTTTTAAGTAATAAGGAGTACCAAGGAAAGGACTTTTCTCTGATAGATCATTTTACCTAATTAGGAACTTTGCTGGCTTAAGAACATAATCATATATAGAATGTCATTTTCATACACGCAAGACTTTTGATGTTGACTAGAATTTTAAAACAAGCACTCATATCCTCCTTCAGCTTCCATGGAAACCAAGGAAAGGTAAAAGTGATCAGGAAGAACAGGGACAAAGACTCAAATCTTGTGATGTAATGAATTAGAGCAATTAAAGGAAAAAAGCCTTAACAAACTGAGCATAAACATGCCATGCAAGATGCTTGAATTAAATACAGAGTATCTTCATGAACAATGTATCAGCTTTGAGAAGCATAGTGTTATTAGNTAAAAATAAGCCACAAACTGAAACAAAATTATGTTTTAAAACTATAGGGTGACAAAAGTGTTCCTGCTGTGGAATACACAATCAGTAGTTAACAATATTTATTTTTTAAAATAAATATATATATTTTCATATTATATATACTTATATGTATGTTTGTATACATATGCATACACACACACACACACACAAATTTTACATATTTTTTGTAGTCTATGTCCTTGGTCTAGGATAAAGTCCTCTGGAAGGAATAAAATCAGGGAAAACCACATTGTTATTTATTTTCATAATACAGGTAAGAAATGTATGGCTGTATCATACTACCATTTTTCATAGTTTGTTCCAATTCAGACGACTTCACAAAGAAAGATTAGAAGTATTCCTATAGAAGCTCAGAAGTATTCCTATAAAGTTACATATTTAATTAGATCTTGAAGTTCTTTATATAGTGCATGAAATACAGGCACTCCTCCAACATGCAAAAACCAGGGACAAGTAGTCTGATTTCTTATATAGTTTTTCCTTGTAATGCTTTTGAATTATATAAAGAACCCCTTGTTTATAAGAAAGATGATACATGAATGTTTAGATCCTGGGATAAGCTCAAACCTAGTAGACAATCATAGTAAAAGGCAAAGAACTTGTAGATTGAAGCTTAGGCTAGAGTGAGAAAATACACATTTTCAAAGGAAGGTGATTACTGAAAATAATTCACTAATTTTTTTATGGGAGTTTGGCCAGATACGAGATTTTTAAAAAATTAGTATGTTGCTGGTCCTTTCTGCATACCAATCTAAAGTAAAAAAACCCCTAAATTTAGAAAAAAAAATCATTATTAAAAACCATATAGTTCTCCATCAGTTTAGGTGTGCAATATCTGTTAGTAGCATAAATAATCTTTCTAAAATACCTCCTTTGATCCTGCATCTAGATAGTTTTTTGGCTGTTAAGACCAAGTATTCTTGCCAAGAGATTTATTGAAGATAAGTGCAGAAAGATGGCCAAATGAACTCAAGGTAAATGGATCTGTCTTCTGTGCTAAGGGGTTCATCCAAACCCTGCTAAAAATCAGTTACAAAGACTTCAATCCTATGAGCTCACACATTAGACTCCAACACTGTAAGACTTAATGCTATTCTTTTGCTGTCAGAATCAATAACATTACAAGTAGTCAACATTTTATGGGCATTCATCTTGCCCTCCAAGCAGCTATATTCTGTTCCTGAGACCTGAACAACCTTATTTCAAAATCCAGTTCCTTCCATTATTAAGCCATCCATTCCATATGCTTCGATTCTTCTTTGGTCAACAGAAGTAATTAGGCTTTACACAGCTCATCTGTCTGAACCACAGGGGTCCAGTTTGAAAGGAAAAACTTCATACGTACACACTGTTAATAACACAATATCTTTTGACAGGATAATATCAACGAAGCTATTCATCAGTTCTCTCAATAGTTTATGGCATTTGAAATAGGTTTCTGTTACACTCTAACTTCAGGCCATCAGTTTGCACGTATTCTACCACCTATGCCTCACAACATTTTCTTGCCACAAACAGCTATCCTCTTCCGGCAAGATGTTTTAATTCTTTATTTAATATTTTCTTCACTGACGATGTCGTTGATAGTCAAAATACACTGAACAGACATCTCAAAGATTCTTTATAGGCAACTATCTCCATCAACTCTACGGGTAGTACCTTTAATGGTAACACTTAAGTATTCAGAAAATTAAAAACACTTTCATCTGTACACATTCTGCAGAGGAAATACTGCCAGATGATACAAAAAAGGGAGTAATCAGCCTATGGAACACAGGAGGTCTGTTTCAGAGTAGCTTGTTCCTGTATGCTTTTAAGCATTGCTTGGAAATCATGTTCTTTGGCACTGGACGCCCAACTTTATCACAGGATTCACAAAAGAACCCATATAGGAAATTGGCCACAAGAACTCAAAAGTGATTTTTATGTTTCTTTAGAAAACTTCCATAGGTGACAATACAACATTTTGCAAGAACGGACATCCAGTATTAAACTACTCCAATTGCAATAGATAAGAGTATCAAAGGGCAAGAACCGAGTATTCATGGAACAGAAGTAAATTATTGACTTTCTTATGACCTCAGTGTAAACTGTTACAAAAATGTAATTACAAAATTCTGGATTCATTCTTGAATGTGAATTAGCCAGCAGTAGAAGCGAAAACAAGTTTATTTTAGCTTGGCCAGTTTCACATGGGTCAGTAGTGGTCCACAGATGACCACAACCTGAGCGTGACTAATTAAGAGCACCACAACCAAGAAGGGAGGCAAAATGTGGACTGAAAATCCCAGTCATGAAACCCTCTCTTTAGGTCATCCTGAACTGTATGGGTCTTTAATATTTGTAGAACATTCTGAATATGAAGCACTATTCTTACATATTGCCTCATCATGCCTTTCTTAGTTCCTAATCCGAAAAACGTTCAATTCACATGAATGTATTCTCTGGTAATTTATAACCCAAACCAATTGACTGCAATCAGATTTAAATAGAGTACATCTTAGTGGAGATAAACCATTACCAAATCTGAATATAATCTGCAGCCAGGTACCCCACTCTTCAGTGTATAAATTTCCTGTATCAGAAAATGTCATCAACAGGGAGGTAACCTAACCACTTACTTAGGTTTCTCTTCTTTGGTAATACGGCCCTATCAATGTTTAATCTAATATTAAATACTCTGTAAATCTACAAAGACCATTCTTCAATACAGGTAGTTTCCATGTCAGTAAATCTATTATATATCAGTATTTACAGAAAGCAAGGAAGGCATCATACCAGAGGTTGTCTTATGCATCACAGAAAATTGGCAAGCTATCCCGGCAATCTTTTGGCCAGATGGTGAACGGAAAGATGGCTGACTTCAGTCAGAACCATATGCTGCTGAGAATCTATTATCTTCTCCTGTGGCACTGACTTTACTATTGAACAGATCATTTCCAAACATTTCTTTATCTTCATTCTCCAATTTCAAAACATTTTTCAAGGGATGGTAGATTATCTGAAGCGACTGGGCTAATTTTTACTACATTTTGTTTATCCATCCTTTGTTTCAAATCCTCCATCTTATTGTATATCCCAGAATACCTCTTCTCTAGTCAAAGCCTTTGGTCACTCTTTCATGCTTCTGTCATCAGAATGCCTTACCCACATCCACCATCTATGCCTTTTCTCACCGAGGCATCCTCTCTGTTTATCCATACTGCCTATATTTCCGTATTTCTGTAACTTTCCTTCCTTAATTCTTCTTAGGAATCCTACCCATTGTCTCCTTCGTACTCTGTTTCTGTTTCTTTCCAATCAAGTCTCAGGCACTAACAACTGGAGTAAGCTACAGAAATGAAATACTATACATAAAGCTATAAACTTTATCACCTACTTGAGTAAACAGTTAAGGTATCCTAAAACAAATGGATTTGTCCCGTGAAAAACAAAAGATGAGTTACTAATCCAACCTTAGTCGATTAGCAGGTATTCTTCATCACAGAACTTTGAACTTTTCTTTTCTAAGAAGCTTTGTATAATAGCTTTTACTACCCAGGTGACTCAAGGACAATTTTACTGTGCCACAAGTTACTTTCTTTTGCTTTCCTAGCATTAGTACATTCTTGCAAAGCAGTCTGCTCTGATGTATCATTTCAAGACTTCTCAGAGAAGGTGATCTCAGTGATTATTTACCCTGGAAGTGGCTTTTGCTTTCTTCGATTTTTAATTGCAGAAACTCACAAAAAGAAGCAATCCTAAACCCAAGAGTTTCATTGATCCAATTTATTTTCTGGGCTGTGTCTTCTAGATTCTTTTTACTTCTGTATGGAAAAGGATACTACGGATGTCAAGACCAAAAGATATCAGGGTGCAACAGAATAAAGACAAAAAACAAAGGCAACTAGAAACTCAACATACTATTCTCTTTGTGAGACCAAGACAAAAAGCATTTAACATGAAACAAGTCCCAGAAACTTTAACCAAGAAATACCAACTGGCGTTTCTCTAATATATCTTGTAAATAAACTATTCCTCTGACAGAGGATGGAAAACCTTATAGAAATTACAAATAAGTTCAGATAGAAGGTAAAAGGGAATGGATAAGTACAGAATAAAACAACGATAGTTCTTCCAGAATTCTACCAATTAGTTTCTGTAACTTGAGGGATTACAGGGCAATGGAGGAATCCACCCTTAGGAAGACACAGGGGAAAAAAGGGAGGAAGGGATGACTGCAAAAAACAACTTCGAATTTTCTAAATAGACTTTTCCTCTCTCTGAAAAGGAACTCCTCTAACTTCAGATGGGAAATAAGCTCCCAGAGGAGTATCTCTATTTCACTTTCTGTTATTCATATTGAGTAAGAGAACTCTTTGTTATTTGTGTTTGGGCATGCTAATTCCACTCGGGACTAAAAAAATCCTACTAGAAAAACTACAGGGAGATAAACTTCTAACCACAAAACTACCACAAAAGAGCCCAATCAGGAGTCTTGGACAGACAGGCAGTCAGATGTCCTGAGTCTATTTTGTGGCACAGAAAGAACAATTCTAAATATGAATTCCAGTAAAAGATGAAATAAGTAAGTGGGATCAAAATTTAGCTAGAAAATAATCCCGAATAATGCCTCCAGTAATCTTGCCTTACTCTCCTGACACAGCATCCTATAAAGATTTAATGCTGGGTGAAAAAGCAAACAGCTCAAAGAAGCTGTCTGTAATTCTCCATTGCAGTGATTAGCCTGAAACTGCCTACCACATTGGCTGCCATTTCAACTAAGCAAGCTCTAATCCAATTACTGTAATACAGGCTCTCTGTCCAAATCATTGCACTTATAAGCCTAAAAACAGTAAGTTACGAGATTTCTTCAAACTATTTCAGAATTTTTCTTTTTCTAGTAATACTGCACAGAAAGAGACTTTAGCAATCATCTTCCAATTACAAAATATTATTTAATATGAATAAGTAGGCCACAGACAGCATGTAACAAAGAAAAATGCTCTCCCAACTGGGAGCAGCTTTTTTTGGTGGAAGTGAATACTGTTTTAAAAGTCACTAAGACATGAGGAATTCAGTAGAGTCAAATTACAAATAAACACTAATCACCATGTTTATTCTTTTAAAGCTATACTAAAAACAAAACAAAACAAAACAACAAACCAAAACTCCCATGCATCTCTATATTTATTTTTTTAAAAATAAATAAATTGCTTTGGGAATTAGGCAGACCCCAGAAAAATCATACCCAATCTTAAGAATATATCTATGTGTGCAATCTTTAGCAACTGCAGTGTGGATATTTTTTCCATTTTTAAAATCATCTGTATTTTGTACTGTTAGCATTCAGAAGCCAACATAGGCTACTGGGACCAACCTGATCTAATTAGACCTGCTTTGAGCACAGGATTGGACTAGATGACCTCAAAGGTCCCTTCCAACCTAAATTATTCTATGATCTGTACTTTACCCTGTTTCTCCAATTGTAGTAGAAATATTTATCCTGACTGAGAGCAAGTACATCAGCAGAGTCCATCTGTAACATGCAATCATGATGAACTTCAAAATATATTTTGTTAAGAAAGTTTCTTCATTCAGTTATCATATTTATGTAGACTAGAACATTGTTAAAACAACAGTTTAAGTGATTCCCTCTAAATAGCTCCCTGCCCTGGCAGTCCTCTCTCCTTAGCTGTAGATAACCTGCTGTATTTCATAAAGTACACCTTTCTCTTTTCCTAGAAGGCAAAAAAGTCTCACCACCACCTATGAAAATAGTCATTCTGGTATTAAATACTCTTTAAAAAATTTATCACCTCCTCCAGGAAAAGCCATGAGTTGAACAGTTTTATTGAGTTACTACAAACAGTTTTGAAGCCCTAATATAAGCCCTCTAAGCGTGACAAGCTACATATTGAAGGCATGTATCTATAAAGTTCAAAATATCTAGTGTACTGATATACTGTAGGCTTAAAATTGTAAAATAAATGGATCAGTTACAAGTTTTTATTTGCAAATATGATTTAGTCTGACTGCCCCGGCACCAGGGTAACTTTTTATTTTCTTTTTTTCTTTTTTTTTTTTTTTTAACACAAATGCAAGAAGTTTTTGAGAAGTTTCCTTTCTCTATTACTTCTCAGCTGCTGGAAATTAGGTAATGGAGCCAAAATAGCTACAAATGGTCTATCCTAGCACAGGACTGACAAGTCAAAATGCAGCGCATTTGTCTGTACTACATCTCTCAGAAAAGACTGCATTCACATGCACAGAGCTGGGAATCTGTGTTGAGCTGCTTGTTCAGAATGTCACTCATGTCCTTTTAGAGGCACTGCTTTCACAAATGGAATAAGCTATTCTGTAAATAACATCAACATCTCTTGTCCCTCATATCTGGAACAACATATTATGTTACGTGAATCCATGTCCACTCAGAACTGAACTGGATTGCCAGTGTATATTACACAGGGCACCTTAGAACCTTCCCAGAGCATGTACTTTCAGCCACTAGCAATCAGGATTATATTTAAGTAAGTGGTAAAAGTAGAGTATCTGTTTATCGGTCTCTTAAGTCATCCAGTTCTAAGCAGTGTTTTCTAAATTCATTCCTCTTCCTCATTAACCAGAAAGGCTCAAATTACATTATGGATACGAGAAAGATGTTCAGGTTTGCATTTTGCTGTAGCCATAGCTACAATGATCAAAAATCCACTGCAATTTGTAAACTTTTAATAAAACCAAATGCATAAAATGAAGCAATAAAACAAAACCAATTTTTGCCCATTTAGGGAGTACAGCAGTACCAATAAACTTTCCATAATCTACAGTACACTGACTACCACAGAGAACATGATGCCAGCAGGCAGGTAGAAAGCACCTTCTCTGGACATAATAAGGACAGACAGAGGCGGCAAGGAAATAATATCACAAATCTCATGTAATTCCTTTATTCCTAACTGGTTGCCTGAGATGAACTTACCTCAGTGGTGTAAGTCTGGTTGTGTTTGATAATTTCTCCACTATGCGAAGCCCTGATAATAGCAAAGTCAGCAGTAGCAGCTGCTCCCCTGCGGCTGCTGCACGGGGATGTTTCATCACCTCGAGATCGGTCAGTATCGATCCCATCTTGTATTGATTCTTCATCTTTGATGTTTGCTGTTTTCTTCTTCTTTTTCTGCTTCTTTGATCCATTCTGACCATCAGTTTGCGCCTTCCGCTGCCTAAACTGGGCAAGCTGTATAAAAGACAAAATCTTGTTAAAAGTGAAAGTTTTCTTCTTTATTACTAATGACATGCTCTATAAAGGCTCACCAGCTGTTCTACATAAGCTTCAAACTAATCACCACTGAAAACAAGTTGGAAGTTAATGCTGCGTATCTGAGACACATTCAGATTATTCTTCCATTTACACAGTTTGCTTTAAAAAAAAAAAACTTAAATGGAAAACAACAATCTATTAATTAATTAATTCTCAGCTTCATACTAGCAAGTTACTGTTCCACAAATTGATACCTAGAAATCAAAACATTCAAAGGTAAAGGTACAAATGTCATTATAAAGGACAAATGCGACGAGATAACCTCTGATCTCATTTTTCAATTTTATAGTAATAAATACCTCAAAATTAATTTACAGAAATCACTTTTAATTTTTATACCAAAACCAAAAGCAAACCGTTCTTCCACCAAGCATCATATAAAGTTTTCTAAAAAGTTTATGTTAGAACTCAAAAAGCAGATCAAGTTACTGAAAACATCACAAAAAAATTGCAAAACACATAACGAGGGAATAGTCTAAAACAAACAGTGAGCAAATTACCAGATACACTACCTTGTAGCAAAACATACTGATGAACAAAAAGTCACAGGTGAGCCAGGCACACAGGTGAAAAACCAATTAGTATATAAGCTATTCAAATACTGTAAGACGCTGCCTTTTGAAGAGCTTATCACTTTTAATCACTTTATAGTGGTTTACACACGAAAATCCATTTAGAATATTTTTTTTCTTAACAAGAACAGAATTTCTGTTCAAATAAGAAAAACAAGCATGGCGGGTTTTACCAATTCAAAACTAAACAGATCTTACCAATAAAATCTGGAAAGAGAAATCATTATTTTCCAGTTGAAGAGTCCAACATTAATTAAGTGCGACAGTATGTTTTATAAGTGTAGCTCCAACATAAATATAAAGCATGCAAATAAAGACCCTAAAGCTTTAAATACTTTCTACGTCAACTAATACTAAATATAATGTATTTTTTATAAATCTGCTGCAATTTTAAGAAAAAGCTACAGAAAAGATAGCACGTTTGCTATGATATTCACCAATCGAGAAAGCCAGGTTTCCATCCAGCCTCTTCAGCAACATCCAAAGCGAGCAGGACACACAGATCCCCTTGCCCAGTCACTGCTCAGTTACAGTGTGAGCCGCCACTTGGAGTGCTCTCTTGTTCTCATCTGACCCCAAGATAGCTGAGAAGCCCCAATCTAAATAAACGCATCACTGACAAATCAGTTCTGACTTCTGGCTACTTTGTGCTTTTGTCCCTTTATTTGTATTTCTTCCTGGGGTTCTTCAGCCTCCTCTCCATTCTTAGGACGACTGACAGCTTGGCATATGGCTCCTGCTCTGTTTACAGGACAAGGACCTGAAGATTTGCTGAGCCAAATATGCTCACCTACCTATTTAATACTTACTTTCTCCCTCCTACATATCCAATTAGTTCAACTTCATGATTTTTTTTTTCCATTTTTTAAATAGGTAACTTTCCTTATTTCACCAAGAATCTATTAAAGCTTATAAACTCCACAAATTCTGAACAGGAAAAGAAAGGATAGTCTCCTCCTAACTTCAAAGTTTAAGAGGGGGGCAAAAAAAAAGAAAAGAAAAAGGCAGCATAGATTTAACTTCTCAAAAATGGGAAGGGTGAAGGTTCCAGTTGTCTCCTTACAACATCACTACATTCTCCTAAAACCGTAAATTTACCTCAACAACATAGTTTTCAATTTATCCAAAAGACAAGTACAATTTGTCCAAATGCCACGATGACATAAAAGCAAACAACCTGATTTCAAGTGTAACGACTGAGAGATTTTGCTTTTTTTATTTTTTAGTTTTAAATAACGAAAGACATGTAGTGCCACTGGTCAAGAACTCTCTTCCCCAACTTGACTGAAACCTTCTGTAATGTAAAGTTAAGCCGGCTTTTTTAAAGTAGTTTTGCAGTCTTTATTTGTCTACAAAATTAGACGTGTAACTCAAGGACAAGTAAATTACTCCATGTCTCTCCTCAAGTATTTTGCATATTTTAGCTAATGCATCTGGGTATGCCAGATTTCTCTCCTTTCAAAATTAAGTTGTCGACTTTCATTTCTTCAGAATTAACAGATTAAACTCAGTTAGAAACAGACCTTATTTTTTTCTGTTTAAACATTGCTGAAGATGGGCACATACGAAAGCTAAATGCATATGCAAACTAAACTGTTATATTTTTGTATTACAAATGCTCTCAACTGACAATTTCTGTATGAGTATTTAATATTTTTGAAATAACTACACTATTAGTGATGGATGCATGCACAAATCATAGCACTTTACTCCAAACATTCATGTATACACAAAACTGTCCAGCTACTAATGCAACATAACTTCAAATTCACATTTTTAATCAAATTTTAAAAACTAGAAATGAAAGACGCAGCATAACGAAAAGCTACTGCTGAACAAATACACGCTGTGATGCTTACATCAAGCCAGGGGAGTCTCAGATACCAAATTCCTTCAGAAAATGGGACTCGGGAACTAGAGTTGAGAATCTATCTACATTTCAATGACAGGCAGGAAAATATCCACCAGCAGTCATGGGAACTAAGGAAAATAAATTTTGTAGAATCAGAACTTTAATTAAAACTGAAAAATACTTCCAGATTTTGTGTTTCTAAAAAAATAGTTTTTCCATCATGAACAAAATGTGAAACAAACACAAGTTGATACAACTATACATTCCTTTACCCTCTCTTCCAGGCATATCAGCCTGATAATGCCAAAACTAAGGCTGTGGAGAACTTAACGCTGCTTCTGTCAGTTCTGAATCTGCAGCTTTGAAACAAGTCAATGTCGAGCCTCTGTTGAGTTACAAAACTTGCAAGCAAGAGCAAAAGATGTAAACACGGGAGTTACTCATGGAGGCGAAAGGATCCAAACCCAGAAGCTGAAGGAAACTCAGAATAGGCTGTCTGCATTGATCTGCCTCCAAGGAGTGACAGAGGAGGAGTACCTTACCCTGGGAAGGCACCAGGAACATAGTCAGCCATCATGCAACTTTACCATGTTTTAGCACATCTGAAAAGTGACCTAAAGTCTTCTTTCACTATCTGCCTATCTGCCAGTGCATTGCCTCCAGCTTTTCCTATCATACTGGTAAGACCTTGCATCCTCCAAACAGTACTGAATCCTGTTAAAAATTCCATCAGTGTTTTCCACTAGTGAGTAACAGCTGATTTTGCTCCTTATCCTTGACTCTCAGCTTTTGCATCTAAAATAACTAACTATTTGCAATTTCCAGCTCATAGGTTTTTCAAGTCCTGCTTCTTGGCAAAAAAGCAATCCTCTTGGAAACAGACATGTCCACTTCATAGCGATTTAAAAAATTATATTATGGAGTCCATGTTTATTGTCTGAATTGTTTCTATCAAATAACCAGTGGACAATTAAATTAATAATTGTAATAAATAAATTGAAGTTTTAACCTAAACTCTGAGAATGAAACTGTTTCTTTCCTTTTAATGCATAGCAACCTGCAATAAAATTGTCCAGGAAGAATTACATGTTTATTTTCAGATTTCCAGAAGTGCCATTTACAATAGCTGCTCAGCTTTCCATTAGTTTGAAAAATGGGAAGCGATTGGATGTTAGCACTAAATTCTGTGGATGCACAAGGTGCGTTGCCTCTTATAAACAGAAAAACACTTATTGAAAGTTGTAAGACTACAATAGAGCAGCATGCAGATAAGTAATGAGTATACTTTTCAAAATAATTTCCCACAGTAAAATAACAATTGAATAGAAGAACTTAGATATTTAGAAGATATATTTATTTATCTAGTTCTAATTATAACTTCTTTCTACTTATGGATCCCAAAACAACATACTAGCACCAATCCCACATCACAGACTGCAGCAAAATTACAGACACCTGGTACAACATTACCTTAGCTTTTAAATGCTGATACCCTCCAACTGGCAGAAGGTCAGAAAAGCAGAGGAGAATCAACTGCTATCAGAAACTAAATAGTCTTGAGACAAAAGCGACCTAACTTGCAGAGTGGTGGGGATTACTTGTGTAAACCATGTCAATTGTAATAGTTCATGTACTGCTCTAATTACAACAGCAGCGTTATTTATTTATTCAGTGATCTTCAGCACATTTTGAAACTTGGCAGTTGTGCCAGCAATCTAGATTGCTGGGATATGCTGTCCATTGATCAATTTCAAACATGGTCTGACTGAACTATTTCTAGAGTAGAAGTGCATGTTAAAATAAAATTTGCCTCCAACAGAATGCAAAACTTAATCTCCTCTTAAGCATTTAAAACATATATAAAGACGCAATAGTTAATCACTGTCCATATATCAGCACAAGAAAATACTGAAAAAATCCATGAAAAAAAAAAAGTTACATTTATAAAGCATCAATACTTATAGTTGTATTTCACATGTATAAAAGACTTTTTAAAACAGAAATACATTAAGCTCCATTTAAAACTGGATGCTGCCTTATGATTGCTTATTATTCCTTAACATTCTTAGACAATGTATTAGATCTGGATAGTCTCATTTTCAGAGGTACTAAAGTTAACAGGAATTGAAATTGCTCAGAGCCTCTGAAGAAAGCTATTATGAGATAAGATAAACAGTATTTGCTGTGCTTATTGTTTAAAAAACAACTTCTAATTGCTAAGACAAGAAGTTTCTAGGTAACATATCCTGTACAAGTATAGTTACAGAGTTATTCTTCATGTACCTGTACACAAACATTACTAGCTTCAAATTTTAACTTACTAACATCAAATGCTTAGGTCTCAAATTCAGTGCTGCGTAGGCACCTCTTACAGAAAGAGCAGGGCCTGTTAATCTCTCACAGTTCCTTTTAATTACAAAATCACTTTCTTTTTTTAAAGAAGAAGCATAGAAGGATGAGTTGTGAACTTACAGACTGACAACAAAAAGGAACCTCAGAGAAGCTGCTACAGGCAAGTAATTATTCTTTTTCATTTTCACACTGTACAGAAAAGGCATGAACAGAGATCTACATCATGGTCTTGCATTTCTCAACTACTGTAATCTCAAAAGATGTTCCAGATACTGCTTAAACCTCTGTGAGTAGGACACATTCAGCTGAAGGTGACTCGCTCTTTGTCAGAAGTTCTCAAACCGTTTGGTATCCAGTGAGAAATGTTCTGTGCTGGACCAGGTTCATCTCTAGATCACTCAGTCAACATATGAAGACAAGGCTGTCTGAATCTTCTTGTCTATAGGTCAGAGCAGTGGTTAATGGCTCAAAGTCAAATTGGCAGTCCTATAATATTCAGTACCTTTATAGATAATCTGGATGATGAAATTGAATGCACCTTAACCAAGTTCATAGATGACACCAAACTGGAGGAAAGCTAGACACACCAGAAGGAAGAACCACCATACAGAAAGACCACAACACGCTGGAAGACTAAGCCAACAAGAACTGCATGAGATTTAACAAAGATGAACATCAAGTCCTGCACCTGGGACAGAATTATCCCACACAGCAGCTGGGGACTGACTGGCCTGGTGTGTAGCTCTGCTGAACAGGACTTGAGAGTCCTGGTGGACAGCAAGCTGAACATGAGCAAGGAGTATGCCCTGGCAGCAATGAAGAGAAACCACAATAAACCTCTCTGAAATGACTCTCAATGCCTACCATAGTGACTCAGATATGAATTGAATTGTCTCTACACCAGTTTTGTGATTAACTACTTATTGCATGACTGAAATGACCCTACGCAATCCTCTTCTGTAAAACAGAATTTGACAGCAGTAATACCATTTGTTATTTGAGAATCTGGTCTTACAACACAGTGGAAAAAGGCCCAGTGTGATGGGTTGACCCTGGCTGGACACCAGATGCCCACCAAAGCCACTCTATCACTCCCCTCCTCAGCTGGACAGGGGAGAGAAAATATAACAAAATGCTTGTGGGTCAAGATAAGGGCACAGAGAGATCATTTACCAAGTATTGTCACAAACAAAACAGACTCAACTTAACGAAATTAGTTTAATTTATTACCAATCAAATCAGGTTAGGGTAATGAGAAAAAAACCCAAATCTTAAAGCACCTTCCCCCCATCCCACTCTTCTTCCAAGGCTTAACTTTACTCCTGATTTCTCTACCCCCTCCTCTCTCCCAGTAGTGCAGGGAGACAGGGAATGGGGGTTGTGGTCAGTTCATCACACGCTGTCTCTGCCACTCCTTCTTCCTCAGGGGGAAGACTTCTCACACTCTTCTGGTGCTCCAGCGTGGGGTTCCTCCCACAGGAGGCAGTTCTCCACGAACTTCTCCACCGTGAGTGCTTCCCACGGGTTACAGTTCTTCGTGAACTGCTCCACTGTGGGTCCCTTCCATGGGCTGCGGTCCTTCAGGAATAGACTGCTCCAGCGTGTGTCCCCCACGGGGTCACAAGTCCTGCCAGCAAACCTGCTCCAGCGTGGGCTCCTCTCTCGGGTCCTGCCAGGAGCCTGCTCCAGCATGGGCTTCCCACAGGGTCACAGCCTCCTTCCAGCATCCACCTGCTCCGGCATGGGGTCCTCCACAGGCTGCAGGTGGGTATCTGCTCCACAGTGAACCTCCACGTGCTGCAGGAGGACAGCCTATTTCACCATGGTCTTCATGGGAATCTCTGCTCTGATGCCTGGAGCACGTCCTCCCCCTCCTTCTTCACTGACTTTGGTGTCTGCTGAGTTGTTGCTCTCACATATTCTCACTCCCCTCTGGCTGCAGGTTATTGCACAGGTTTTTTCTCCTTTCTTAAATATGTTATCACAGAGGTGCTATCACTGGCACTGATGGGCTCAGCCTTGGTCAGCAGCAGGTCCATCCTGGAGCCGGCTGGCACTGGCACTGTTGGACATAGGGGAAGCTTCTAGCAGCTGTTCACAGAGGCCACCCCTGTAGCCCTACCGCTATCAAAATCTTGCCATACAAATCCAATACACCTAGTGAGCCTAAGAAATAATGTCTATCTTCAGTGCTTTGATGTAAATGTTGCATTTAACAGCAGAAAGCATATCTTAAACTTTCAATCCAGCAGACTGAAATTCTTCACAGGAGCAGTATCTGCAATTAAGCATGTGGAGGGTAGGCAAATGTGAAACACTATTCTTTGTCAGGTGTTGCTTGGGACTTGCCACCAACACAAAAGCCACAAATTTGCCTGAGAATGGGTTATTTATTTTGCGTGTAGAGTGAACGCTCAAGAGTCTGCTCTAAGCTGCACCTGAATGTATAACATGCCTTGGAGGAGTTTGCCGATGACACCAAGCTGTGTGGAGTGGTTGACACGCTGGAGGGAAGGGATGCCATCCAGAGGGACCTGGACAGGCTTCAGAGGGGGGCTCGTGCCAACCTCATGAAGTTCAACCAGGCCAAGTGCAAGGTTCTGCATGTGGGTCAGGGCAATCCCATGCACAATTACAGGCTGGGCAGGGAGTGGACTGAGAGCAGCCTCGAGCAGAGGGACTTGGGGGTGTTGGTGGATGAGAGGCTCAACATGAGCCAGCAATGTGCGCTCGCAGCCCAGAAAGCCAACCGCATCCTGGGCCGCACCAAAAGAAACGTGGCCAGCAGTTTGAGGGAGGTGATTCTGCCCCTCTACTCCGCCCTCATGAGACCCCACCTGGAGAGCTGCGTTCAGCTNCAGGTTGGATGAGGCTTTGAGCAATCTGGTCTAGTAGGAGGCATCCTTGTCCATGGCAAGGTTGTTGGAACTAGATGATCTTTAAGGTCCCTTCCAACCTAAACCATTCTACGATTCTATGATTGCGGCAAACTGTATTGTACAAGTTGTAGCTAGGATACATCCCAGAATCAGACAGATTCTGCCTGCAAGCGCAAGATGACAGGTGCATCATGAAACTCACGGAAGATCATGAACAGTCCTGTGATAGAAAGGCTTAAGTGTTTCTAATTATAATGCTCCCCATTCTCATCGCTGAATGATAATAAGGTATAATTTCTGAATGATTACTGGGAGTGAAAGGGAAACCAAAATATTGGGACTAAGACAGACTGATAACTTGTCTTACAAGGTGAAGGATTAAGATTTACCTGCCCTAATAAGGACAGGTCGCTACTCCCCTCAACCACAGGTAAGCAATTATTGCTACAAAGGACAAAAAGCAAGGCCCTGGTGTGGAATTTTTTTTGATCATCTATAAAGCACAGATACATCTCATGACTTGCAAGACTTGGGTGTCTTGCAAGCCAATAGGGACAAACCAAAAAGGCCAACCTGAATTTGAAATTTTGACATCATTCAGAAGCTGAAGATCTACTGTGGTTTAAGTCTCAGGTTATCTATTCCACCTTCCCCTGGATAACTGAAAAAACACCTGCTGTAATCTCTCTCTCACCTGTGACCTGGTTTTATGATTCCAATATACAGTAACATTTTTATGTTCCATGCCAGCAGATATGAGGCCCTCAAAACAATAAAGAATAGAGTCCGGGAGACAGCAACGCTGAGATTTAGGCAGTAAAGCCTCGCCTAGTCTGTTTGAAACACATTTATTGTTAGGCCACCAAGTTTTGTAAAAGCTGGACAGTCTGCCCCCTAAAGAGGTGTTGAACAGGCTAACTGGTTAACCGTATTAAAGAAGAAAGTGACACTTTGTCACTTCTTGTCGTATTCTCAAAAGGTCTAAGCACTGAGAGGTGTGTTGCCAAAGCACTAACTCCTGAACTGTAGGCACGTCTACAGTGCCACCTGCATCTTCTGGGTTCCTGAAGCCTATATTAAGAAAACGATAACTGAGAGCAAGATGAATGGAAAATTATCAAATACAGAGGACAAACAGACGTATTTCTAGCAAAGTCTATTGATTCTATTCTATTATTCTACTCTGCTAATCCACAAATACGGGAGTATCACAACTCTTTTCAAGTCCTGAGATAAAAACCTACAGAAAGAAGACAACTGAGCAAGAAACCTGCAAATATGTTCAACATATTATGTCACATAGCTGAAAATCCAAACTGTAAGTAAAGAATTAATGTTCTTCACAAGTTTCAATCTGCTTATCTGTTGAGGCAAATGGAGCTTTAGTTTATTTGTTCCATTCAACAGATGCTGAATTTGCTAAAGGGGAAACATTAAGCTGAATGAACAAGAAAATAATCACCCAGGAATGAGGTATTTCCAATCTACTCATGAGCAAGACCTTAGAATGTCTCCTTATGTCTCCCCTTATGAAGACTTAAGTGGCTCACGAGTATTAGAAGATGCCAATAAGGCTATGAAAACTTCCAAAGAAGAAATGCTATAGTCTCTACCTAAATTCAAGCTTCAGAGTCTTTCAACTTCAGGGACAGCCATTCCTTTGCAGAAGAAAACCAATGAGATCACCACAATTTACATTTACAGGTTAAGTACCATGAAGGACAACATAGGATAGTGAGAGGAAAAGCACATTAGGTAATTCTTTTTAGCAGTCTGTATCGAGTTAGAGTACTGTTGTCCGTGCTAATAACCAAGGGCACTGAACTTGAATGAACCCCTCCAGATGGCACTGTGAGCTGGAAAGCCTCAGAATTAGTGTGGTTCTGATCTGGTTTGCTCTTCCATGTCCCAAGAATTTAAATAGGAACAGACCTAGGAACAGCTAAGTTCATTACAGCTGGGTTATTTTCTGGACAAGGAATGGAAGTTAAGTGTATGAACATACTCCCAAATCAGGTTACAATGACAGACACAAATACACCGAGCACATTTCAATGCTGAACTGCTTCAGGAAAAGCAATGTCTCAAACTAACTACTAAAAAAATTGCCCAACTGGTCTCTTAACTAACCTGCTTCTACATATGTGATTTATATATTGCTCCTATCTACTTTTTAACTTTATCCTTCTCATACTGAATGCTGTATAACTGCCAGTGCTGATACAGAGGGTGAAAAAAGCATCCAACCTGCACTGGTAACCCTATTTCCCCAAAGTGAAGAGGAAATAAGTGGATTTGGCCAAGGTGTCAGTGACAAAAATGAGAAGGCAACAGAAAGCTTGTTTCATGCTGCTCTGTAAAAAAAGCACAGATCATCCGTGCTTGAAGCCTGAAACATTAGGAAGTCTTTGTCACATCAAGGCCCAGGCAGCTGAGTAAAACAGAGACTCTTTGACTCTGCGTTAAGTGAGGGACATCACCAGACAGGTGCTGTCTCAAAAGGCACAGCCTATCCTTTGCTCTTGCCCAGAGTTTCAAAGGCTCTGTAATAGGGAAGGCAAGAGAGTTATGCACTGACAGAAATGCTCTCCTGTTCCACTAGGTTTATGTGTAACACCAACTTTAATTAACAACTGGATCCTGAAGCTTTCATCAGCTAGGCAGAAAAAAACCCAATGGCACAAAGTCAGTCTTCAATGTCCTACAACCTTTTGAAACAATTTTTTGTAGGGGAGGTGGGGAAGGAGGAGGAATTATCACAATGTTGACAAATGGATTAATGAATGTGTTTAAGAAAATCTTTCAGCCCCAAGAAAGGAAAAATGTTTCCCCCTCTCCTCTCTTAGCCTTTCCAAAATCATCCAGCTTGCCAAAGCCAGGAAATTCCTGGCCAGAACTAAAATTCGGTCAATAAATTTTAACAAAGGAGATACAAATGTTTCAGCTACATTTTATCCTTATAAAAGAATGAGGGGGGGAAAAAAGTTTTACTACTTAATTTGCTAAACTGCTAGTTTTTAAACAAGTTACATGATTTTCTTCACCAACTTTCTGAACTAGAAAACTTCACTGCTTTGCCATGCCATTCCTCACATCTCATCAAAGTGTTTTGAAAACAGGCACTCAGCAGATGGGTTTTAGATTAATTCATTCTTGAAAATTAATCCTAATATGAAGATTTAGATATTCTGAAAGCATTCGTTGCTTTCCATACAGTTACAGTACTGTTCATTGGACTGTATGAACTTGTTATCTCGCAGCCCTTTAGAAACAAAAATATCAATATTTATCCTCGGGCACTAACCAACCTCCAGTGTTGTCATAATCTTCAAGAGAGTGATAAAATACAGTCACTAGGCTATAACATTGCAAAGGTTTTCTACGTGCCACCATGTTTATGTCTACATGCAAATCCACTAGACTTCAGCAATTTAATAATATGTACTAACCGCTAGTACGTTACTCCCCAGCTGGACTGAGTTCTCTGGGGTGTTTCGATAGCCACATAAAGCAACGGGTAACTTCAACTCTGACATCCATGTAAGGACAGTAAGCTCACTAAAGCACAGGACCCTAAACAAGATGTAAATGTAGATGAGGTTCTATTAACTAAAACAGTTGCTGCTTTAAAAGTGTACATAAGAGCCTACAATATGATTTTAGTATCACTTTCCTACTGAATGAAAACACAGGATGTGATACATTTTGCTGACACACCAAAAGACAGGCTCTAGGAAGCGAACAGACAATTTGATCTTTGGTGATTTAAATCAAGATATAAAATGATTATATCTTAGTAACACTTAGCAGCTGAACAGTAAGTGGTACAGGCTATGACAGACAAAATGATAAATAACATTTTTGAGCTCCAAAAGGTGACAGATATTGCATCAGAACTTAAGAATAACAAAACAAAGCCACTGGTGGCATGTAGTAGACTAAATTAGGTAGGCTACACAGGACACCACCTGAATGGAAAGTAGATTGCTTTGTATCCCCTACTGGCCTAGAAGATACAAAGCAATCAAGGCAAAGCTTGTGTTCAATAATTTCAATCACATGAAGATAAAGGTAAAACAAACAAACAGCTTGGGACTTGCAAAAGGTACCACACCTTAAGGCCACTGGGACAGTAATACCTACAAAATACATCTGGCAGAAAACTTATTAGACCAAAAGCCATAATTAGCACAATATTTCAGAAAGATGAACTCTTCAGCACTGACATTTTTTGTAAGGTTGTACGATTTCAAATTTGGTTAGGATTTTAAGTACTTTTTTCCCCACTCAACTCTTGATGAAATCAGCCTTGTGCAACAGGTTGTCTTCTGGAAGTAAAAGGCAGATACAGCCCTCCTGAACAGAAGGCAAATGAGAGACAGTGTCCATGCTACCTAAGCATTAAAATGATGTACTAGCTTCCAATTTTATATCTGCTTTTTCTTTCAATATTGTGTTTGATTCAAGAAATTTATAATGCTAGGCTTTAAATTTACTGCAGTTGATTTCTATAAACCGAGTGCAGTCAAGTGAATTACAACAAGGATCAATTTTACTCATTCTTATCTATAGAGCCATACCTCATGAACAGTTCACAATGAGTTATTTAAATAAAGCATACAGGTGAATACCATCCACCACAAGAAAGAGAAATAAAGAACGAAATAATGGACATTAACAGATAACAAGCTTCCGCTGGGATTCAAAAGAAAACTTGTTTTACAGCATAGTAGCAGCATAATGGTCAAATACAGGCATTAAATCATTACTCTATTCAGAACTTGAATTTTTGGAAAGCAGTAGTGTCGTCAGCCTTCTGTATTGCTAAAAAAAATTTACCAACAATCTGAGCATTGCTTAGGTAGTTCACTTTATTTCTTCTTAAAGCAACTGGTTTAGCACCTGTTCTTTAACAAGCATATAGTTATACCAGCTATTTAACTATATATAGTTAAATAAACAGCTGGAGACTCATTTAATTAATCCCTTGGAGTTCCTTCAGGATAACAATTTATTTTCAGAAAACAACTGCAATACAGTAATGGAGTTAAGCATTAAGCATGTTTATTTCACTATATTTAGGTCTTAAAAAAATATTCAAGTCAAAAGAAATGTCTTCCAGAATAGCAATAGTCTAAAAAGCAATGAAAACATGTCATTAAATACCACATGCACCCAAAAAGTTAGTAAGTTTCTGTCTTGTTCAGTCATTTGTTTTACATGCTGCCCTTCTTCCACAAAGAATAACCTTAGGAAAACTTTCCTAAGACCACAAGGTAGAGAAAAAGTGAGTATATCTTTCCCCTGAGCCCAAAGTAAGGGTAAACTCCAATATAAATTTCTGTAATAATAGATGGAAAGAGCCAAGTTTCCTTCTAGTAAAAGAAAATAATTATTTTCATGTCTAGTATTTAGTAATTTTTCTCCTCAATCACCATTTTTCTCTTTATTAACCACACATAGTTCAATTTATCCCTGAGTGAGTTAGTTCCACGTAACAAAGCAGGAGCTATGTTTGTATAGTATATATATATGTTGTATATATATATGTTGTATAGTTAACTTCAGACAGAAAAAGTCCACTGACTTTACATAAATTAGTTAAATATGCCAGTACAAAAAGGTTCCTATAGAGTGTCTTCAGATTCTTACTGCCCTTCAATTCTCCTAGCCCCTCTGTAAGCTTCTAGCAGACTATCCAGAATAGATAACAATAAAAGCTATGAATTCCCATCCTAGAAAACTGAGTTTAGTCCTCATTTTTGCTAGGATTCTGAGATTAGTTATATAGTATAGGGCTCTGAATGAGTATAGTACACTGAACTTCCCAGAACAGGCAGAACAAGCCTGATCCTTCAAAGAGCAGTTCACAGGCTTTCTCTAAAATCCTTTTAAACTCTAGGTTACAGAAGTCCCAAATACTTTATGAAGTACCACTGAACAACCAATTCTGACTTTGTTGTAGAACATTCTTCATTATCAACCAGAGAAAGGCCTGATAGTGTGAAATTGTAATAATTTTTTTCAGGAAAAACTTTAAAAGGTTGCAACTACCACAAAATAACATTGATTACTTAACAAGAAATTACTTGAGAACAAATCTTCCAATTACTCAAAAGCTGGACGCAGAAACCTTTCATATTATTAACAAAGTAGTTGGTCCCCAAAATCTCATACTATAACTTAGCAACTAAAACCAAAACCCATAGAGAGTAGTTAACACATGATATTTAGACAATGCAATTTAAAATATCATATAAATGTTTTCTCTACTTCAGAAACATACAAAAATCATGATCTATGGCCATCTGTGCTTGCCAGTTAGAAGCCAACTATAAAAATACAAAAGTATGCAAAAGCAACAGTTGCCAGTATCTCCACACAGTGCTTGTCAATCAAATCACTGGCAACCTGCAAGTTTATATTTGTAACAGACACTTTCTTCTGCTTATTGTCTTATGTATTTAAAAGTTAAGGTTGACATTTTACATGTTTTACAAAGATTGATCCATTAACATTAAACTATAAAACCAGAAAATATAAAGCTTCAAGAAGGAAAGTAATGATTCTCATGCTTCTAATAATAGGATTCTAAATACAAATTACTTGCACTAGATTTGATTTTGTGTATTACCAGACTGACTTACATTCTGTTTTAGATGCATTTATGTATGAAATAACCATAAGCAGAATACTATTATGTGTATGTTTTCCACTGGGGAAAAATAACCAGAATATTACTTTTACCAGTTTATGCCATTCCTTACATTAATTTGAGTGGTTTCTTAATCAAATACTTGAAATCAATTTTCCCCACACAGATACAGCTACATGGACATTATAGCCCAAATCAAAAAGGTGTTTTTCCCCACTTGCAATAGATGACGACAATACCCAAAAACACAGACTTATTTTGGAGAGCATGGAAAGATTTGATTACATCAGCCCATTATCACCTGGGATAACAGCTATTATGCTATCAGATAATATAATTCTGTACCTCAAGTTATTCTTATCTTGTTTCAAGTAAAACCCAAGAATATTACCTACGCAAGAGAACCACATTAGAAAAGCACAATCCAGTTTAATTTAAAGAACTCATGAAAAACAAAAATACTCCAAAATCAGGATTGCAAGTAGAAATCAATTTTGCCCTGATGCAGAGTATGTATGCATTATGGCACAGTCTTTATACTTTTTCCCCCGATAGGATTGGCCTTAATCAGCACCCAGACAGTACTGAGATACTGTCATTTGTAAAATTACCTTCTCAATCATTGTAAATTGGATGGCGTGTAGAAAACAAGACAGGGTGCTGCAGGAATGTAAATTATGATCTTACGTTGAAGAAAGGAGAACACTGTATACAAAAACTCTGCATTTGCTAACTCTATCAATCTCCCTGCCAGTCATCAAAGAGATCATCCAAACCAAAATTTTTATGATGTTCCTCAGCTATCTGTTCTTCAGGTTATAGCTGCATATCCTGGAAGAGGAGGATGATGCCCAAACAGTAGTGCTGATCACTACTGTGAAATGCAGGATCCCTTCCTGGCTTCAAGTTAGATCACCTATTTTTTTTAATCACTGAAGGATCCTGTAGACTACTGTTACATCCCAGTAATGAAATGGAAACTTGAAATTCCTCCTTTCTGCCACTGGGAAAGCGTGTGAACTCTCCTTTAGCATCTTCTTTCATGCTGCTATGGTTTCATGAGTTTTTTGTCAGCTCATTTCTACAGACTGTCACGGTGTCCTAATTTCAGCTGGGAAAGCGTTAATTTTCTTTCTAGTGATTACTGTGAAAGGAATGCCAATAATACCTATTGCTTTTATTTGTTGCTAAGTAATATTTACACTATTCAAGGACTTTTTTCAGCTTCCCATAGAAGAACAGACAGAACGACGGAATGGCCAATGAAACATTACATACCGTAGATGTCATGCTTAGTATATACACGGGGTTACTGGGGGGGCAGGAATCTGCGATCACTGCTTGGGAAGGTGCCAATTCACTGGCTGGTGAGAGTGACCCGTGTCATTATTATTATTGTCGTTGTTATTGTTACTTTTCCTTTCCTGTTGTTTCTATTAAACTGTCTTTATCTCAACCCACAATTGGGTTTCTTCCTCCCTTTCCTTTCTTTTTTTTTCTCTTCCATCTTCCACCCTTCTTGTGGGGGCGAGGAAAGGAGGGGCATGTGCAAGCAGCTGCATGGTTCTAGTTAGTGACTGGCATTAAACCATGACACCAGGTCTATCTGAAAAGAAGCCCTATGCTTCAATTCATTAAACGCTCTCCCTAACTTCGTATCATCCACAAACTTGCTGAAGGCATGCTCCTTCCTATTCTCCAGGTCATTAATAAAAACATGAAATAGTACCAGCAACAGTTTCAACACCTGAGGAACACTTCTGGCCACCAGCTGGACTTCGTATCAGCACTCTGAGCATAGCAGTCCAGATAATTTTCTACCCATCTTGGGAGTCCACCTATCCAAACCACCCATCTCCAGCTTGGTTATAAATAGCCTCTAATAGATCACATCAAATGCCTTCCTAAACTCAAGGTAAACAACATCCACCATTCTCTCCCTATCTACTGAGCCACCCAGATCATCATAGAGGACAATTAATCTGCCTTTGATAAATTCCAATCATGTTCTTGCCCTTCATGTGCCTGAACACGGCTTCCAGGAGGATCTGCTCCATGACCTTCCTAGAGACCACAGTGAGGCTGACCTTCCTATAGATCCCCAGATCCTCTTTCTTACCCTTCCTGAAGATGGGTCTGACATTTGCTGCTTTTTTCCCTGCTCATTTGAAATCTGCTAATGACAATGACCTTTCAAAGATGAGCAAGGCAATAGCCTTGTAATAATAGCAGCAAGCTCCTGCAGGATGCTTGGATACATCACACTCAGTCCCATAAATTTGTGTCCATCAAATCTGCTTAAGCAGTCCCCAGCTTGACCTTCCATACCCTGTATAATGTTTTGCTCCCTCCAATTCTGCCATTAGACTCGGGGACCTGGGAAGACCAAGGACAGTCCTTATCATTAAAGAGGCAAAGAAAGCCCTGAGTATTGCTGTCGTGTCCTTTTGTACTAGATCATTTGTCAAAATCATTTTGAATTCCAAGCCTCTTCGCCATGTTTGCCACGCACTTCAGTTTAGTACTGTCTACATATAACTATGCATTTTTTCCACTACTAATAATCATAATGCTCCGAGTGACAGAGGCTCCTGAAAGGCCACCTACTTTGAGGAACTCATTAAAACAAAAATAATGCTAACCACCAAATGATGATTGTAGCTATACTGTCTTTAGTTTGCTTAGAAGACCATGTCAAACTGCATCAAAAATCCTAACACCACATTGACTTTCAGCAAGAAGTTCTGTCTGCATCAGCCCTAGTTACCTAAAGACACTCTCCTATTAACAGTTGTGCAGATCCCCAAGGTCCTTAGTGTTTACAATTAATTTAGACAAGTCTGTTTCCTTTAAAGAGCAATCTTTTGTCAGTCTTTTGAGACTCCCTAATGAGTATAAGCAAAGTCTTACTGATGACTGCAGCCTTGGTTATGGTGTATTATCAAGGATCAATGTAGCTTCCAGGGGGCCAGAGTTGGGGGTAATCAAGTCTTTCTCAAAAATCATGAATACTGATTAGAATCCTGCAACAAAAAAAACCTGACACATCTAAAGAAAACTGTAGTCAGGCAACTGCTGCTCCCTGTGAATCAGTACTCCATCCCAGCTCACATAGTTTGTTCTCCCACAACACATTGCAAATACCAATGCAAATTCTAATTAATTAACTTAAAAGACTACTACTAGAGTACAGGGCTTTAAAGATGCAGTGATATTGAGACACCTAACGAAATGCAAGGAGAGAATCTGTATCTGAAAAGTCTTTGTCCAGACCTCTCTATGTAGCTAATGCAAGAAAACATAAATTACAGAAGCATTTGCCATTTCTGGTTTGTGTTGATGCTGCAAGAAAGGGGCTGCAGCCCGCTGCATGTTTTCCCTCATCAGCAGGACTCCTACGCTTCACAACAATGCATATTTTTCTTTCCTCCTGCACTGTAACATTTAGTCTATAAACTAAACGAGGAAGAAGAGTTTATTAGAAAGTCCTGAAGATAATATTTTGTGGATGTTAAAAAAAGCATCAACTATCAGTTTACTTTGAGTCTTTATGTACTACTTATATTACCATGGTTCATGTAAATTTAACTTTTTCCTCCTAAGAGAAAAAAAGAAAGAATTTGTAATAGCAAAAACTTTACCTTGCTGTAAATCATTTTAGTTTTATTTATGTATTCTACATTTATTCTACATCTATTTATGTAGAATACATCTAGGTTTTTTTTTCTCCTCTGCTTCACACTGTGTCCTCTTTAATAAAAATTTATCTATATCAGAGATATTTAAAGATCAAAAAATGAGGGAAAAAACCCAACTTTAAAAGGTAGAGAGAATATATAAAGGAATGGAATAAAGCACAGCAAGATCTGAGTAGTTTTGCTCATATTTAATTTCTCATTAACTAAGAAGTCTGAAAGAAAAAGGCACCTTGAGAATGAACAGACTACGTCTAAGTAAGACTTTATTAATAACCAACACAAGATTATCGTTTCTTCAAGTTGATGAGTGCCATGGAATTGATACAGAATTTGAGAGGTTACATCTTTGGTAACAAGCCAATCAGTGTTTCAGATACAGATCAACAGTTTAAATTCTGTTCAAGCTAAGCAGGGACTATTAGCCACTCCTTGTTAATAAAGACAAGTGATGTGATGACTTTCACCCAGTGTTGAAAAGCATCTTTTCACAAACATCAATGTTGAGATTTTCAAAGTAGTCTGGAGAACTGAGGTACATTTTTAGGAGATTATTCATCAGCATTCTGGCCACTTCTGTGCTCTAACTCTGTCTAGAAACTGAACAAAACTTTAAATTTTCATTTTAAAAAATTATTGTGGTTTTGATTTTTTTAATAAATTCTAAAATACTTTAAAACAAGACAAAATCAGTTATGCTTCACTGTTTTCCTACCTTGTTTATATTATTTTTAAATTAATTCATACCATGTGGCATGTCTGTCACTGAGCGGACAGAGCGAGAACAAAAAGCCCCCAAACTCAGTAGGTTTGTGAGAGACAGCTCTGAGAAGAGCAGAATAGACATAAGGAGAGAACCAACTGCACGAATTTCATGCTCAGTGTGCAAGACTTGACAGGCTTGTATTATTTTGACAGGCTTCTATTATTTTTTACATGCTGCTGGATCACGAGAGAAAAGCAAGCTCACAAAGCCACTGATATTGCTCACAAAATTTCACACTTGTCTGTGGACTTCACTTTTTTTTTTTTAAAAAAAAGTAAAATTGAATTTCTGGAATATATTCCAAATAATGAAGAAAATCTAGGAAACACACCACCCTTTGAGGAGTCTTGTATTAGGATTTCCATTATCTCTTTAAACACAGCAAACTATGTCAGCTAGCAAAATGTAGTACTAAACATACCAAGTCAGGGTTTTCTTATCATTGTTAAGGAGCATTAGCTTTAATAATAAGATATTTCTCCTATATACCTTTTAATCAAAAATATATATTCTGAATGTATGGTACTAATGTTAAATCAGCTACCTCACTTAGACAATGTAAGTGGATTTAGGAACGTTTAAATATTTTCCCCTTGTTTTGTGGTTGGACTCAGGAGGTTTCTTCACAGATAAGTAAGAGTTTAAGGACAAATAAAAACTTCAGAAAACAAAACCAGGATTAAGGGATAACCACTTCTGTTAAATCACAGCCTACCAGTGAAGTCAGATTTGAGTAAGCTCTTATGTAACTTACTCTGCTTATTCTCTGTAACACCTATTTTATCAATATTTGCACAGAAACATACTCAGATCCAGAATTCCATCTACTCCGCCTCTTGAACTCCACTAATCTTCTCGGCTCTACAGCTCAGGATCGTAGTTTTAGAGATACGCTGTCATTTTGCCATGGCAGTACAGTTTTCATCAAATCTATGCTTTCCTCTGGAAACATCACCAAAACAGTATACATTCTTTTTGAAATTACTACCTCAATTGTGGAGAGTCTTAAAACTTCCTTGGGTTTTGAGATTTAGAAGCATGGCCCAAGAGACTACCTCTTCTTTGTCTTGTGATGATGCTACAACTTAGCGCTGTTAGAACTGTGATTTGATCACTCCCTCACCTTCCTAGGCTTAGTGTTTGGTTTCCAGAGTCTCACATTCTTTTGCCCCACTGACAACTACTGAATTTGTTCTATCTGGAAGCTTGTTGGGGTTCCTTTTCAGAAGAGGGGGGAAGCCGGAAGTCTGACTCCATACTTCCAATAAACTAAGAATTCTAAGAAATCTTAACATTTTCAATCATTATTCTGTCTTTTCTCCACTGGTTGTAGGACAGGTATCTATTATAATATAAAATGTCTCAAGAAATCATGTGAAAATGCAGATTAAGGTTTCTTTCAAGAAACAGGAACACCAGAACCATCAACACAATATGATATGCCAGCACTTTCCAGTCAACTTAAAAGTGTCTCATCATCGTAAATTTCAAGATCTATTTACGTTATTCTTCAGCGTAGCAGTCAAAAGACTGCAATTATCAGATGCATTTCACTGCACCGTGGTACATTTATCAACATGTCTTTGCAAATTCGAAGTGTCATGTTAGCTGGTACCAGTAATGAAATGATTTTGCAACAAATACATAGCAATACATTGAAATCTCTAGCTACGGGGCAGATTTAAGACAGAGCTTTCAGCCCCTACATTAGGACACCCAACAATTGTGTTAGTAGTATATAATCTTTTATTGCAATATAAAGTAGGAAAACAAAGTTGGACTTACTTCAGCAGCCTTTTTTTGTCCTTGTTTTCATCAGATTTTTCACTATTCCAAACACTAAGATGCTACAGTAACCATATATTATTCTGCAGTTAATATCTCTGTACATCAATATTTAAAAGCATCTACTTGTTGGTTATTTCCTGTGGGGAAAAAAAAAATACAGGATTTTCTGGTAATACCTACATATGCCAGAAGATCCAATCTACCTTCCCTGGAGTATCAGACACACTTTACTGAAAGTACTTTAGAAAGAATTTGTGGTGGTGATCATGCTTATTTCCAAATCAGTATAAACAAACAAACTTGTCTAGATACTATTATAACTGAGGGAAACAAATGTCACAGTCAGCTCTGTTTTGCTATCGCAACACCCATATTAAGAAAGTAAGTAGTTGGAAAGCAGACCATAGAAATGAGGGAGAGATTAGCGCTAAAATGAAGACGGTCTTGAATGTAGGCAAAGAGCAACTTTGTGCTTCCTTTTCTGTAATTCCTTCTCTTTATACATGGAGCAGCAAGAAAACATTTCAAAACGAGATTTTACAGTGCAACTTCTTGCTTTCATAGTGCTACTAACAATACTATGTTGTCTTATTTCTCCGTTTTTGTGAAATTCACTGGGCATCTTGGATTAAAGACCAATTTTCTGTAAACCACCTATAGTACAAAGGTTATTTTGAAGTGATATTTACCTGCATCCTCAGAAGAAAGCAAGTATTAGTTTAAGCTCACTCTACCTTGCATCACTACTGTAAGGTAGACAGCTACTTCAGAGCTTTCAATAAAAGGGTATATTGACAATAACATTTAAAACAAATAACCAAGCCCTGTATCGAAAGCAAGAATCGATCTCTGGAATGAAGGAAATGGAGATCAAAACCAGGAAATAGACGAAAAATGAGGAACACGCTTAGAAACAGGAAGAGTTCTAGCAGTGCCAACTGGAAAGAGAGTTGAAATCCCAGATTTCAATTCAAGTACTAGTTTGTTTTTTTTTTTACAAGGACCCAATAAAGTCCAGAAGAAACGATAACACAATGGGAAAAAATTAAACTTTCTTTTTCTTTTTTTTTAAAGGAAAAAAGAACACAGAGAAAACTGTAAAGAGCGGGTAGTTGTATTATCCTCAAAAGAACAATTAAGTTCTACTAAAAAACTCAACATTGAAGCTAGTTATCCCAATTTTTCTGCTATTAGAATGTGTCTTGAAAATGGTGTCACAGATTACCTTTCCATTCGATCTCTCATCCAAGCTTATGTATCACCCCAGTAGCAATAAACTAAATAGATAAAATATATTTACATCTCAAGTGTACAGAAATCTTTTTCCTATGATAAAACGCAGAGATACCCCGTTTTGAACAAAAATAAAAGCATGCACAGTGAGATTAACACCTCGCTTTTTGTTTCTCTCTCATCTCTACTCAATTTCTGCCCCATCTGCTTTTACTCAAAGAGTTTTAAAATCACACGTTTTCTCTCCAGGGTAACATTCAGTCCCTGTATCCGTGATTTTCTCTGCAAGACAAAACCCAGTTCTTAAGCTTACTCACACGCATAATCAAAATACAGGCAATTCCCGATCCCGATATTGCATTTAGAATTAACAGAGATGCAAAGGAGATGGAGCGGACTGAAGCCTGTAAAAGAAGAGGACCCAAAAAACCCAACAATTTCAGAAGGGCCTGGGAGAAGAAACAGTTTAGCAATAGAAAAGAATGCCTAGGAATTAGGTGCAGGTTTGTGAGGATCTTCATGTGCAAGAAAAAGGGCTCCCTCAAGTAAATTGTGTTAAAGCCCATTTCTTCAACGTAGTATTTTTTCATAGTTCCACTGCACTCTTCTGCTTCGTTATAAACAAAGATATTAGGCAGTTTCCATTCACATCTGCTGAGCCAAAGCTCACCCACGCCAGCAGGTCAAGGGATGTGATTCTGCCCCTCTACTCCGCTCTCATGAGACCCCACCTGGAGTACTGCGTCCAGCTCTGGAGCCCTCAGCACAGGAAAGACATGGACCTGTTGGAGCAGGTCCAGAGGAGGGCCATAAAAATGATCAGAGGGCTGGAGCACCTCTCCTATGAGGTCAGGCTGGGAGACTTGGGGTTGTTCAGCCTGGAGAAGAGGAGACTCCCAGGAGACCTTATTGCGGCCTTTCAGTACTTAAAGGGGGCTTATAGGAAAGATGGGGACAAACTTTTTAGCAGGGCCTGCTGCAACAGGACAAGGTGTAATAGTTTTAAAGTAAAAGAGGGTAGATTTAGACTAGCTATAGGGAAGAAATTTCTTTTTTTTTTTGCAATGAGGGTGCTTAAACACTGGAACAGGTTGCCCAAGAGGTTGTAGATGTCCCATCTGCGGAAACATTCAAGGTCACGTTGGACTGGGCTCTAAGCAATCTGATCTAGTGGAAGGTGTCCCCGCTCATGGCAGGGGGGTTGGACTAGACGACCTTTAAAGGTCCCTTCCAACCCAAACTATCCTACGATTCTTTCCAGGAGATTCTTGAGAGTTAACCTAGGCTGCCCTCCAGTCACTTCCTCTCTTGTTCATTAATACACACACAGCATCTTCATATATAGACGGAGCCCAGCATCATTCTCATTCTGTGAACTTTTAGCCCATAAAGTTGCTCTCCTCCATACTTCATGATGAGTGACAGCAATGACTATAGCTTTATGATGAAATTAGCACTTTGCGATATGGCCAAATTTGACTTCTTATTTTAAAAGAAAAGCAGAGTAAGAAAATGCAGACTGAAAAGGGAATTCTTGCTTCCAGGATTCTCTTCAATTATTTTTGTTCAAGTTATTTGAGGCAGACAGAAGGTAAACAAAATGAACAGTCTACACCTGAAAGTAAAAGAAGATGTGTTAGTAGGGCAGCTCTTTAATGAAATGTAAGGTTTAAATATATTTAATTTGTATTCTGTGATGAAAAACTCTTAATAACCACTGAGATACTGTTTTTTCCCTCTTTGGGTAAATTAAAGGGAATTTAAAAGGACTGTGTTTTACAAACACAATCTATATGTTGAATTCTTCTGAGGGTTTTAAATTAGAGCTTTAATCACTGTGGCACATAATTATTCCATGCTTCACTTGAGTCTTATTTTAAAGAAACCTGATCAACAGCTTTCCTTGAGAAATCAAAAACTTCTCAGTCCAAAGAGGCCAGAGATGAGAAATTACAATCTTTTTCTCTCCTCAAAAGAGTAAGACATAAGGATGCAAACAGCAAACATTCTCAGACTCTTAGACCATGCTATTTTAATAACACATAGAATTTTCATTTTCAGTCACCTGAAATATTCACATGCATGACCAGAAGACAAAATATGCAATTATTTCTTTTTACTATTCAATTTGTGAAGATAACTTGTCAAATTACTTACACAACCAGTAATACTTGTCCACTGAGTGCCATGAGAGCTTCCCAAAACAACTTTACTGTTCTGTCTGCCCAGCGATTCTCTAGTATACATCAAAAGCAGTCACACTATGACTTGAGCATACTGTGCTCAAGTATTTAACTAAACCATTTCCCTAATTTCTTACGGTTCTTCAACAATTATATGATTTCTTCGAACACTTCAACAAGAATGTATTACAAATATACTTCAAACCTTTAAAATTAGGACATTAAGTTATGCATTTCTAATATTAGACCTGAATTCCTAAACCAACCTGAGAGAATTTATGAAGTAAATTAGTGTCTCTCCCTCACCCACCCCTCACACACACACACAAAAAAAAAAAGCATACAGTTAGGGAGCATGCCCTTTCCTCAACACAAATTTAAACAGGAGCAACACACATATTTAAATACTTTGCAAATAAAACTTCAGTACTGTAAAATGGACCATTCTATAAAACTTGCTATTGATAGTTTCATATCTTTTAATTTTGCCAGTTATAATAGCTGTGCATTTCATATATATGTGCGTCTATAAATTAAAACAAAATTTTTTTTTTAATTTCAAAAGCTTTACCAAAATACTCTCAGCCATTTTCTCACAAGGGAATCGGAATACCCAATGTTTTCATTCTGAAGCTAGCAAACTACTCTGTACAGTTTTGAAAGTTGATCAAAATAGTGCAATATCCTGATAAGAAAAGCCAGCTGCTAAGCTGTTAAATAAATACGTAAAATTAACACACTCAGCTACTATAAATAGTATCCACTGTAATGTTAGATGAGATTTCCAAGCAAACTGATGCACAGAGACATGCACACGCAGTGTATGTGTATATAAATATCACACCAAGATCTTCAGTCACCATCCTCTGTAGTCTTTTGTAAGACCAGGTATATCTACACTATCTCAGGCCATCAACAATACTCTAGAATCTCTTCAGCAAGGCACATAAGATATCTGATTCATTTCTAAACTCACTGTGTTTTGGGACACTGATCTACTTAACAACACATGCATCTCTATTTCTGTTGCTGGGATACATCTCCTCCTTTCCACTTTCCATCAGTCAACCCTGTTTCCCTTAACTAGCTTTTTCACATTTTTCTTGCTTCACCATAATCAGATCGGGATCTAAGACCAAGAAATTGCTTGTTTGGGGAGAAGGGAGTTTTATGAAGGCACAGACAGACCATTTTAATGGGTAAGGGAGACAGACATTTGTAGAGGCTGGGTTAATATCTAGTACATTTACCTTGTGGCAAAGGAAAATGAATGACTATAGGTCTGGGAAAAGGAGCATGTAATTTACTGGGTTTAACTTTGTGCCTCCCTTGCCTTTGTAGGTTTTTAACAGACAGAACCGCAACATATGGCGCAACTGCTTCATAATAAAGACTTGGTGTAGTTTCCAAAAGTCAGCAGGTACACATGAATGTTGGTGAGCTTCTATTAAGAGCTTTTTATTTCATTTTTCAAATGATGTACTGGCAAAGACTGTGTGTTCATGCTGAGACCCATTCTGTCACATTTGAGTACTAGTACCTTTCAATCAACGTACGATTCACAATGCAGCTTCTCATTTCCAGTAATAATAAAGGAGAAATTTCCATTGCAGAAAATCCATTTGTAATACACTTCTCTCTAAAAGATCTATGTGGGGAGACAGTGTCTTAAGAGGATATCAAGAATAAAGAAAAAAAAAAAAGTTCCACTGCAGATGAATTCACACAAAACCAAACTCCACAGCTTGCCTACTCAACATTATGATTGGAAAACAACGAAATGATTGCTTTACAGAAAGTTCATATTGCTTAAAATGCACTTACTGAGATTTGGCAGTAGTTAGCTGTCTACTTTTTGAGAAGAAAAAAAAAAACAAAAACAATAACCACACAACAAAACAAACAAGAATCTAAGTCCCAATTTCAAATAATATCTCCACTGTTAGCAACATACTAGCCACCTCCATGGCACCTACTAGACTCTTACCAGCCTCCCAATCGCCAACATTCATCCTGCAGTTCATGTAACATCTTATTTATATTTAAAATTTATCATTTCGGGCAGATTCATCAATGTATCTGCAGTATAGTGATACCTGTGCTTTTAGTACAGTAACAATACATACTTTAATACACTTTTCCAGCTATTTTATTTAAATAACATTCAGTAGTTAAGCTCAAAAGTTTTTTGGATGCTTGTTGCTGTGGTTTCCAGAAAACATTCATTGGAGCCAAGCAATTTTAGGAGACATACTGATCATGTTACTGTGAATGCATTTGTACCCTTGAACAGGAGAAAAGCAGCTGCAGGAGCAACTCCTGCTTCCATTCTCCGCTAACACAATTTCTTTTCTGCCTTTATCAGTGACACTTGTCACTGGAAGACTGTGACCTAGTCCTCACAGTACAACACATTTAATTACATCATTCACTTGTATAAAAAGGGGTAAATGGTACACAGAACATCAGTGAAAAATCTGAAAAACTAACACTGCTTTTACAGTCCCTTCCCATGTAAATCACAGGTAGCTTTTAAGACTTACAATGACTTAAACCACAAGGGATGTTTAAAAGCATAGAATATGAAAGTCTTCAGGAGAATACTTACTTACAAGAACATCATTAGGTTTTAGTCAGAAAAAACTAGAAGAAGGGTGAGAGTTATGACAGTGCTCCTAAAATAAATAATAAATTAGCAAAGTGTGTACATGTATTTTCTCAAAGTAAGAAGGAAGCCATTGAATTCCCGCTGGAGTCCTGGCTTTTATTTCACTTTTCGGTAATTGTCATTAATTTTCTGTGTTAATCTCAGGCCAACATGGACAGAAAAATATAAATTCTCCTGATAAATTCTTCATTGTGGTTTATAATACTGGCAAACTTACTTCAACTATTATCTTTGCAAACTACTTTCTAATTTTCTGCAAAAGAATTAGCCAACCTGGGTGTGACACAATGTACTGCCACCAGTACCTGATCTGTCCCAGTGCCTTACTGCATGCTATGCTGTACTGCATAACATTGTATAAACACCATTCTGGCTCTAAGCATTTAAGAACAGGTTTTCCTATATAAACATACAGCTCCATCTAGGACAGTTTCCCAGTGAACCTTTTGAATGCTCTTCAAAAGAAACAACAACACACTAAATTACGAAGTTTTTGCCTAATACAGCAAAATACCTATTAAATACACCGCAGCCAAACTACATTCTCTTTTCCACAGATCACATAAACAAGACACTGATGATGTTTCGTAGTTTCATCTTGAGATTGTCTTCCTGTTGCCTGTACTATTAGTTCCTGCCAAGTTACACGGGTATCTTTATCATGAATGACTGACCTACAAACTTCTAAACTCTTATCATTTAGCAATGACTGCTGGAAGGAACCAGACGATACCTAATGTCAAAACGTTAATCTTATCTTATTTTCCTACAAGGGCCATTAATTATCTTATGTCATTGACCACACCAAAGCTTTCTTTGAAGTAAAAAAAGAGGTCCTCCCACAGCATGGTAACTCTGGTCTGTGGCCCTGAAGGCAGAATGCTTTGCAGCCGGTGTGTAGAGCCATGCTTATAGAGTAAAATGATAAGCTCCCTGATTAACAACACTTCGATAAGCCCGCAGGGCACCCTCTGCGCCGCCTGCCAGCCCGTTCAGGCGGTGACGGCTGAAGGCGGGTGTGCGGGCACCGAGGGGGCTGCTGCCAGCGGCGAGGGCGCACGGCGAGGGGCGACACAGGCGCCTCACGCACCGCCCGGCATCTTCAGACCACTGGTGGAACGCACCTCACCGCATCGCTGCGGGCATCTTTAATCCTCTGCCTCCTGAGGCGCTCTCAGGGTATTAGCACCACACTGAGGAACAGCTGTCGGTTTTATAAACTTCCTTAAAGGTTTACGGGGAGTTTCCCCAGGCTTAAGAGGCAAACGGAATTCGTGCCCCGGCTGCGAAGCGGTAGGGAGGTTAGCTCTCCTCCTCGGCTCTTCCTCCACCCGGCGCCGCCAGCGCAGCGGGCCCCGCAGCGGGGGGAGGCCCGGGCTGTCACCGCCCGGCCCTGCGACGGGCACCTGTGGCGCTCGCCACGCCGCGCGGGGCCCGCTTGTCACCCGGCTACTCGCACCCCCCAGCCCGGCCGGGGAGCGCCGCTCGGCCCCGCGCCGCCCCGAGGCCAGCGGGGGGAGCCCGGGGCGCGCAGGGAGGACAGCACAAAGCGCTTTGTTC
>VYXH01002927.1:180638-199024 GCA_013397275.1 Burhinus bistriatus | reverse complement strand
CGTGATTCCATGATTCCGTGACACCACTTGTTATGGAATATGGGAATTTATGAGAATATACTGAATATGCTACTTGTTACTGATAGGGGAGCCTGTGCTTCTCCTGTCAGTGCTTACACACACAGGGACACATCTCCTACCTCACAGAAAATCTGTACTCATCTAGTTTCAACTATAACCCAGATATTTCAATTAAAAGAAAGGTAATGGAATGGGTTAAAGTTTTGCTTATGCTGTAAATGCTTGTAGTCATAACATTCTTTTTTATTATTGTTCTCAGACAGGAAAAATCCACAGACACGCTTGCCTTCCTTGCAACTTCTGCAAGACTTCAAATGGAGCTTGTAATATTCACTGAGACATTCCAAGAGCTCCCTGAAGTTCAAGCTTTCACATCTAATAACTCCCAAACTTACAAAACCGTTCGTAGTAAGGCTGTCTTGGTCTCCTGCTTTAATCAATTACTGTCTCTTCTGTCATACACATTTGTGAGGAGTATTATGGGGAACTGGTCAGCTTCTACTCTGACCAGCTCACTTTCTACACAAAAGAATGTCATGGACCACTACTCAAGTGGCTCACAAATTACTTCTGGGACACATTACTGACTCAAAATCCTGGGAAAGAAACATCCAGTCTCCACAGAATTTTCCTTTTGGTGCATTTTAATACCTAGCCTAAAGAATTAATCAAGAACTAAGCAAAATGTATTCTCCTCCCAAGTATACACAAGCTTAAAAAAACTACTAGTTTCCACTTGATATTTTTGAACTGTTTTCACTGTAATTGACTTCTGTCTAAAACCAAATTTCAAAACCTGAAGCAGAAACAGAACTTTTCCCATTTCTGTGAGAAGACAGCCCATCCAGAGATTCTAATTATGCCTACAATTACCTTTGCCTACACAGCATGATAGTAGTAGTAGCTGCTTTTAACTTACGTGCAAAAATGCTGACACAAAAGCATCTTTTTTCCTCATAAAGAGTGGGGTGGGAAACAGAAACTGGATCCTTAACACAGAATAGCTATCAGTGTTGTGGTTTCATTCATTTGCAGGAAGACTTAGTAGAAACTATAAACTAGTGGTCCTTTTGGTTCTGAAGTTTAAAGTCAACAGATTTGTTGGTTTATGAGAAGCTACTTGCTTGTAGATGTTGAAAAATAGATGTCATAGTATGCAGGCTTTCTACAACTCAAGTAGGAAAGCAGGAGAATGATGACAGCACAATCTTCTCTGTCAGAGAAGATAATAATATTTAGCCAGGAACTAACAGTAAAAGCTCTTGCAGACAAACAAAAAAGAGAAAAATGACAGAGCAGACAGTCAGCAAATGAGACATTTTCTGTAAGGCTCAGGTTTTTAACTGTGTCTTAGAAATCTCAGAAATCCATAGGTGAATCAGACCAAGGTATCAGACTTCTAAAATCAAAACCTCCAAATGTTTCATTTGGGCCACATTCATCTAAAGAACCTCGAGTTCACCTTCTTTACACAATAAAGGAGAAAAAATATAGCTAGTTAGCAGAGTTATATTAGTTGTAACATCAAAACAGGGATGTATTGCTGTAGCAGATCTGAAGATGTGCTTCTGTCTCCAAAAGCTTATCTGTTTCTCCTCCCCAAAACAATTAGTTTAACCAAATATATTTTCTTTCCCTACAAACCTTGCCAAGGCATTTTATACAGTTTGTGTAAAAGTCCTACTTCCACCATCCAAAATAATATAGTAATAATTTTAAGTGTAATGATCTCTAAAGTTTGGACTGAAATTCTCAGAACTAGCCATATATCCACTCAGCCATGCCCAAATGCGATAGTTGCTATTTTACAGGCAGTTATGTTGGTCATCTTACATTTGGGATCGTTCTTGGTTTTGCTTCCCCTTTTAGTAATTTCAAAATATTAGATTTTAATAAAAAGAATCCATTATGTTTAATTTGCACCACCACTACCTCCACACACAATTTTGGGATGGCATTCTCACATGCATTGCAACCCACATTGTTCATTCTTGTAATGTCTAGGCAATAATTTCAGAACTAGGGCAGGACTTTAGCTTGCCATTCATTCCCTTTTAGTTGTGCAGGTGTTCATCCTGCAAACTGTTTCACCTTTTATGATAGAAAAATAAGACAAAAAAAACCCCAACTATATAAGGCCAGTTTTCCTGACCATTTGATGCATTCCTGAGGACATCTAGGCCTTTCTTATAAGAGGTCTAAAGCATATACAGCCTTAGTATGTATATCTCCTGGTCTTCAAAAATAAGAACCAGTCTTCTGTAGATGTAAAGCAACAAGTAAACAGCACTGAATCAAGCCATAGTTTTGTTCTGTTTCAGGAGTAAATTAAAAAATGGAAACTTGTACTTCTTCTGCAAATGTTCTGCCTCTCAAACACAACAAATCATGTGATAGTACACCTGATGATAGGACATAACAGAATTGAGTATTAGACTATTTGAAAAGCGGGTACAATGTCTCCCTTAACAAAACAAGCAAACATGAAGAAACATTATTTTTTACCTGTTGTTGCTTATGGAGCACCTAACAATTTCACATGTCTGGTCATTTGAAAGATTTGTCATTTCCTTACTTCCATCTTCCTGAATTCATTTCCTTTCAACAGCGGGACAAGTGACAACATCATCAGTGCTAAAAAGAGAAGGCAAGGAAACGGGTGGGCAGAGAACAACCCATCCAGAGAAGAATCAGAATATTGGTGGCAGTGATAGCACTGCAATGTCTTCTTCATAACCCACAATAGTTTCACTGACATGTGGAATGTGACTGCTGAATCCCACCAAGGCTTGAGAAAAAAGAAAGAACAGAAAAATCCCATAGCAAGCCTTTGTGCACTGTCAGTAAGGAAGGAATCTGCATGGTAGAAACTGCGTGGTAGAACAAGGTCTTTTAATTGATTGTACTAATGCTTTACAGAATCTGAATTTTCATATCAAGATATTGCTAGCTTTGATGAAATAAAAGTTGGAAATTGTTTCAAAAAAAAAAAAAAAAAAAAAAAAAAAAAAAAAAAAAAGAAAAAAGAATCCTTTGGGATAAATTTGGGAATGGAAGATTACAGAAGCCTTCAGCAGTACTGAAAACACTTTGTAACTTGCTACAGCATGAAGACTTCACAGTCTGTCTCAAGCACAAAACACACAAGAAATACAGAAAAAGGAATGAAAAGCAAATGCTTTCATTTATTACCAAGAATAACACTTTCCACCATGACTCCATGCAGTGGAGGTAGACACTAGAACATTACAAGCCCCGGTATAATTTTTTCCAATCTTGAGAATTTAAAGAAAAGAAAATCCACAAGCCAGCTCCCCAAAACCTTATTTTGAATAACAAATACATGCTAAGTTCTTTCGTATTTCTCATTTGGCTTTTGACAATTAGGTTGTAGTCACATCACTTGTAAAGCTTTTGTTGTACAACCATGAGGAGTATAAAAGTTACTTTCAAGCAAAAGCATGCATGATCCTAAGAGTCAGAGCTTTAGAAAAACAACACCAAGAAAACCTCAAAAGTTCAGTTAAGGTTATGGGAAAATGCAGTCCTGCAAAATGCATAATGAGCTTCAGTATAGACTATAACTTGCTTTGCAAAGCAGCACTTCATTTCCTCGAAGTTGGCCTCAGGCAGTGGGATCCATTCCTCTTCAAAACTGCTGTTGCAATCCAATTTCAGTTTCCATTCTCCCTCGGAGACTGCATGGAATAACCCACAACAGTTTTCCAGTAACAAACGTACATACAGTATCCTCTATGCATGTGTACACAAATACATACGCTAGCACTGAAATACGGCTCTGCTAAATACAGGAATGCAAACACAACAAAAAGGTAAAGATTATATATCCCACTTATAATTGAATTCAGTCCATGCTGTAACTTAGTGAAGCAGTATCAAATATGTGGAAATTTTTCCGTTATACTTGCCATGAATCAAAAAGATCTTGATGTGTTTGTCAGCTAGACTGGGGGGGGGGGGGGGGGGGGGGGAAAAAAAAAANNNGGGGGGGGGGGGGGGAGGAAGGGAAAAAAAAAAAAAGGCACTAATTGGTCCTGCCACTGGTAGTAATATTTCCATTTTCCCTTAACCATTTTGTATATACAGAAAGCATAGAGAGCAATTTCATCTGAGAGGCCAAGGTAAAAGTTTTCTTCAACTCTATCACAAAGCCTTTGAGTGTTAAACATATGCACAAAGTATATAATGGTTATCTAGCAAGGTCATGTAATTCTGTAACAAGAATAATACTTAGCCTTGTAGTATAGTTTGAGAAGTCTGTAAACTAAGGAAAATAATTATGAAGTGCCCATATATGATACAAATGACACCAGGCTACGTTTGCTAAATATTTGTACAGATGGCTGCAGTGACACTATGAATCTGATCATGATAGCGTTGGACTTCATATTAATCAATGTAATAAGATATATTAGGACATGTTAACATATAGCATTTTAGTTCAGATGAGGATTATATTTTTTAAACAAAATTCATTATCCCTTTTTAGTGTACTTTGGTTCATGTTGCAGAGTGGTCTGAAAGTGCTTGAACTGTATCTGTTTTGGATGAAGCTAAACTGAAAGATGTTCTCCAGGGCTGTCCCATCCCAACTCTTAATGATCATTGAAGTCCACAGGACTACCAGGGCTTTACCAAGTAACTCCCTTTTGAAACGCTTATAGTGTAGTCCTCAGAAACAAGTGTTTTTCTAGCCTATCTGATCCTGCTGAGCTGCACCACTTACTTGCAGAGACTGTCTTAAATGTCTTGTCAATTACCTTAACTAAATACTATATTTAATAGATAATGTAAGCATCAGATAGCTCAGAGAGAAAAAAAGATACAGAAGAGAGAGAAACTGACTCCCTGGGAAGAAATGTTTCTCTATGCCAACCTAGAGATAGTCCCGGCTTTGCTAAAAAAGCTTATTTTGATACGTATACTTCTAAATAAGCCTTTGCAGAAAATGTCCAGTGCCTGATGATGCTCCTGTTCAGAGTTTTAGCAGTGTGTTAGACAGTTATGGTTGTCACCTTCAACTACACCTAGAAAGTGCTATGACCAGCAGTACAAGGAGGAGCTGCTATTACATCTCATGGCAGGAAAAAACATATATGAATGTGTCCCTCTCCCAAAAAGCCTGGTTCTGATTAGAAGCATGTTTATGCTGCAGTCATTTCAGAAGTAATTGCAGTGTACTGCAATTGCTTAATTTGTACTCTTTTGCAGCAGAGAGAAATACAAAAGAGCATGAAGGAGCTTCAACTTTCATACTTTCTCTACCAGGAAGCCAGATATGCAATGTAAAAAGTTACGCCTGTAAAAAAATGAAAATATGAGTTTCCTTACTATTCTCTTGTATTTTTCCATCCTCCATGAGGACTAAGGAATAGAAATCATGTAATACATAACTCAATCTAAAACATCCCCAGAGCTCTAACAAGCTCTATCTCTTTCTTACCTCTTCCTGGTTTTGCAGGTATTTGTTGTCACTGACATTGTACCTATCTTTAAATATTATAATCAGAAGAAAAGAACAGTTTGTTTAATATTCTACTAATTAATCACAGTCCTGAATCTCTCCCTTTCTTTATTTTAGACCCTTTAAGTTTATTTTCTTCTATAGTCTTTACCATTCCAAGCACATAATTTATTCAAGCATGACTAAAGTGGTAAAAATAGGTTCCTGAAAAGACTTTAAAATACAAAAGTAAACAAAACTTTTCCTTTTATGCTGTGCTTTTCATAGTTTCAGTATAAGATTCTTTGCCCAAAAGTATTCATCCCTTCTAAAAAATGGTTAATAAAAATAGAAAACTCCTTGTGACACTCTACAGTGGTGGCTGCTTCATGTATGTATTTGCAGCACAAGATAAATCTGGCTAGTTAAATAATTTCTTCAAATTACTTCATGATTTGTGAAAAGGCTCTTTATTGGTACTTGAACCAAGAATCTCAAACCCAAAGACCGACTCTTCTACATCAGGATATAGCAAGATGGATATGTTCCTTCCCAGCCCTTCAGCCCTGAACAGGCTAAACTACAAAATATCTGACACAACTTCAGAACGCTACATCATAATGGGCCTTTTTTAAGCATGCCTTTGAATTAAGGCAGACACTGCAACACCATTATGGCAGTCCTGGGACTGGGGAAGCAGCATTTTAACAGCATGTTGCCCGTATTCTCATGCTGTGAACATATTCATAGCAGTTCCATGAAAGTCCCAGAACTGCTGGTGTAGCATCTGTTCACTACGAACAAAGACTTGGATATTACACAAGAGTCTGTTTTCTATTCATCAGCTCCCTTTTTACAAACACAGGACTTCTATTGCAACAGGAACATTTTTTATCTGCTTTTTCTCATGCGAACACACAAACACACTTATTGCTAAATATATATCTTTATGATATTATTGGACATTTATCAGGCTAGAGCTACTCTCAGGATAAATAGAGACTCTTAAGCTTAGATGTTATCCATATCCAAAAAAATATATGTGTTTCCAAAGATGTTAACAAGAAATCATAAACTTGGAACAAAACACCTTTCATTCAGCATGGCTGAGTTGCTAATGCCCCTCTTCTCAAAGTGGTAATTACATGTCAATTCACAGTTCAAAATACTTCGACTGACCTTGACATTCACTATCTCAGACCTAGCCCGATGAGGAAGAGTGCACATGTGTTGGTTCCATATACAGATTCAGATCTTGGTTTCTGCCATTATCAGACAGATACGTAGAGCCATCGGTTTCAGTGGGGTATTCCCAACAAACAATTTTAACAAGAATCATCCCATGGTGCTACTTGAACTGAGTGCATCATTTGCTCCAAATCATTTAGTTTTATTTGTGTTTGGATGTGCTTACTTTATCAATTAGGCTCACTTCATGGGCTGGTTCAGGCAGGATCACAGTCTGCTGATTGCATTACAAACCATCTAGCTCTCTTCCAAGGTCTCTTCTGAGAAAGAGCAATCTGGAGCAAGCTGATCAGTCTCCTCCAAACATGTACTTCAGCACAGTTGGCATGGTAGTGTATGCCAGGATCACCTCCAGACAGACAGCATAAATGCAGACAGGACAAGTATGGCTTCCTTTTGTCAGGACAGTCTCACAACACTTTCTTTAACAGACCTCAAACTATTTTTTAATTAAATTAAATTAAATGATATGAAATTGAAGTGGGTGACTGGTCATCATTTTTTCCCCTACTAGATAGCTGTAGAAGAAAACAGCTTCGGAGGTAAAAAAAATAAACATCTGCACACCCATATACGCATGATGCACGCAAGCGCGTGTATACACATACTCTGCATTTCCAGAGCCAGACGTCTTCTCTCCAGTATTGTAAATACCAGGATAGTGGAGTAACAATGAATAGGTAGTGTGAATTGTTCAATTTTCTTTCTCATTCATATACATTCTGGTCAATGCACACTTCAGTGGAAGAGAGCAAGGAAGCTAAACTAGGTACATCTGTCACGGGCAACCTGCCTGAACGTCCTCAGACTAGGAGGCAATCAGGTTAGAGGATCCTGTACGTTCATACTGAGGCTATTGAGAATAATTTTTCATGGATTTCAAGACATCAGATTACCCTGTAATCCAATAGTAACATTTGGCATGCTACACATTACTAAGAAGTCACTGTAAAATTGTTATGCAAATTAGATATTCACAAGTGAGAGTGCAAAGAATAGAATAACCAGAGAATTGCATGGTGGTATGAAGTAGCTGAGCAGTATCTTTATTATTGCCAATTACATACCAGTCTAGTTTTTGAATGGGATTATATTTCTGAATAGAACACATTTCCAGCAGCTCCACTGGACGTCATTAAACCAGTGGCAGATTCCATGTACAATCCTTTATAAAAATTCCAAAAGCCCATTGCACTTTCATGCTTCACTCTTACATGAAAGACCTTTACCAGCCATTTTGTTTAGTACTGCAGAAAATACTTACATAGAAGAGAAAAAAATAATGCACTCTAGGACATACACTGAGAGCATGGATAGTTTCAAAATAATAATATTGCTAGATAATTGTTAGAGAGCTAATCATTTCAACGTCATCACTTAATTTGCACTTTCTACCCCCCATGTTGCTCACGCTCTGGTATTGCTCAAATAAAAAGATTTTCCTATATTAAACTACTATGACAGTGTACCCTGCCCTTCCCTTCAAGTTCTATACTCACAGACAATGTTTTGTGGAAAGATTGTAACATTACACTGTGTGAAATGTGTGCAGACAGACATCGATTCTTCTTGTAAAAACCAGACCTGAAAAACACCAAGTAAACCGTTTGCTTGTATTATTGCTGGTGCAATCTATTTCGGCTCAGTCTCACCCCGAGAAGCTGTCTAAAAATGTAATTTAATTTTTAAACTAAACGTACTCATTGATATTTAACTGCAGGCATCACCTTTTTTCACTGCTGAAGCATAATGAGAAGGAAGCAATTTCCAAAGGTGCCGAGAGCCCTTTGGCTGCTGGGAAGGAGTGCAGGTTGCCGTAGCAACGGCCATCCCACCCCTCTATCTGTTCCGAGCCAATGGCACATCCCAGTGAGGCTGCAGCATCCGCGGGAGCCTATTTCTGCTAAAGCAAAACACAGCTGCACACCTCTGCTGATATTGTTGCTGCCCGGGCTGGAAATCGATGTATAAAAAGAGAAAAAAAAAAAAAAAACAACAAGAAAAAAAAAAAAAACAAAAACAACAAAAACCAACCTTCAAATAGTCCTCGTTAAAATACTAAGAAACAGAGTCTGTAAAGTAGCGGTTTCATTCTCTGCGAGGCACATATTGTCTGTCATGATGACCTTGACACTTGATTTTATAATTTCCCCTTGGGTAAGAGAATTTGCAAGGGCATATTCTCTTTAGGTTCAACATCTTCCATTGCAAATGAGATTTGTCTTACCAAAGCAGCAGCAAATCAAATTCTGTGTTTCATCAGAGCTGCTTGTGTGCATTTACAGGATTATTGATTTGGAAATCTAACATCTGCAAAATGCAAAACTAGCCAATTAAGCTTAGGAAAGGCTTTACATCAGCTGATCTCCCCTGTTGTATGCAGGCTAGTGGTACTTACCCACACGACTGTGAACTAGTCTGGAAAATTAGAAACGTCTGTGATCCTTAACAATGTCATTATCAGACATTTAAAAAAATACCATTTTTCTAACTTGACCAGGTTTCTACAGGTATCAGTGGTCATTTTAGAATTTATTTCCATGGTACAAAGACAGATGCCATTCCTTCTTCTTTTTCAGTCCATCATTTCTTAAAATCAACGTCTAGAAAGAGATAATACCTTTTATTAGACCAAATGATGCAGTCAGAAAAAGGGAAAGAGCAAGCTTTAGGGCATGCAAGCCCTTTCCCAAACCTAATATGAGCCAAGCATGCACTGGAAAGAATTACTCTGGCTGCAATCTAGCTATGGGGAAAAAAAAAAAAATTCCAAACCTCAAAACTAAAATTTCAGGAGATTAGTTTGCTTAGTAATATGTATAATATTACAGGATAAGTGAAAATCTGGGCTAAAATATGGGGGGTTTTGATAGTCCACTAGAATTTCCTTCCTATCTTATATGCTTTGAATTCCTCACCATTTTTGCATACTACTTATAGTTCAAATGTACTGGAAGTAGCCCCCATTTTTAGGATAAGCATGCACATAGGCACTCTTTCTCTCTTTGTCTCTCTAGTTTTACTATTATTCTCAACATTTTCTAGGTTATCAATATAATTCAATGATATCCAGAGCAATTACTACCCACTTAGTTTAATGTTCGCTTTATCTTTATCAGGCCTGAAAAAGGTCCTAAGAGCTTCAACCTTCCGCTCTTTTCAAACTACTTCAGGTCGCCTGTCTTATAACCTTGGCTATCACAGCTACATAATGCTGCTATTAATTTTGGTATGCATTTATAGTAAATAAACTTGTTCAGTGTGCAGCAGAGAATCCATTATTCAATCAAAAAGGGAGAGTATGATCCCACTATTTACACCCTGCTAACATTTAATAAAAGGAGAAAAGGAAAAGAAGAATCATTCAGAGATAAACAAATATAGATATAAATATAGATATAAATTATTTTTATGGCTGTGAATCTTTTCTCTACGATTTTCAATATAACGTTAGAAAGTATTTTGAAATTCAAACAATGTTTTCTATCCTGTTAGGATCATAAACACTCTACGCATCAGTATATTGTGCAAAATAATGCCATTTATACACACACGAAGTCGTGTGTCTTGATAAATCGTATTTAATTAGTACATTTAATAGAACAGTTCTTAGCATATATGGTCAATGACTCATTACAAGTAGCTTTTTCCAAGGCAGAATCAACTAGAAAGATGCTTTATTATCCATTCACTATCAGACATAAACTCAGTTATCTTTTTCCAGCTTGCATGGTTCTGAGGACATTTGAGAGCAAGAAAATCATCAATGGGTCCAAACTTATGTGACAGTCTTTTATCGACATTAGGATCAATAAAGCTAGTAAGAAAGTTTACAGAGGCTAAAATACTGTCATCCAGTAAGTAGTATAGCTACAGACACTGAATTATTGAAAATACTATACTTTTTGCAGTGCTTGAAATGTAAATGACTACGTCTTTAGAAAGATTTTATTCCTATGCACTAAATTGAAATTGAAAAGAATAGATTAAAATATGGACTACCTAAAGCTCTGTATAAGTTAAAGTTAAGAAACTTCTCCAAGCCAGACTGTTATTTCAAAACACTGGAACCATGGGTGGAAAATAAAAATGATCAGATTAGATACTACGCTGAATTTCATCTCTGGAACATCAATGGGATGTCAGCAAAACACATGAAGTTTGGCAAAGAGCAGCATATAAGACCGAATGTCTCCCTCTGGAACTTCTTTATGTATTGTTGTTAATAATACAATATTATTATTATTGGCACTAGAAAACACATAAACTAAAAGCTTATTATCCAGATGTGCTGCAAGATTTTCCCTTTAGCCTTAACCTTCTTTGCCGGAGGCTGACTCATTCTCTAAAAGCTTTGTGAAATCTTGCTAATGTCATTAGAATGTGGTCTCAGAAGGACAGCAGATCACATTTCAGGAATATTTGCAAAAAAATCCATTCTGGCAATTTCAGAATAGAATACTTCAGTCCTTTTCTTCTGATACAATTAAAATTCTATTACACAAAAATACACACCCCCACCTTTTTATTGGGAAAAAACAATGGAACAAAACCCCCACATACATACAAAAGTAAAAATGCATTTTTGACTGATGTGGAAGATTTTCTACTTCTATTCTGATTAATGTTCCTGTGCAAAGAATCTACAACATTTCCTATTTTTTGTGGTGTCATGTTGAGAAATGGTTAGAAATCCAGACTTAACGTAGCTGAATTAGCTTATTAAGATTTATAAAGGCCTGTCTGAATTCAGCCATCTAAATAGAATATGTTGGAGTTTTATCTAAGGCGCAAGCTACCAGATCAAACCATTTTTCACAGAATTCATTCCCAGAGAAGTTCCATTTGTGGCATGATAATATGGAACAACATAGCCATGAAAACCTGGGTTGGGACCATAATATTACCCATTAAAAAATTGTCCCTATTTTCTGTAAAACCCATGACTAAGAATGTATATATGGCTTCTCTGTGTGGGTCACATATGTCTTTCTGCCTTACTACCATCATGATCACAGCAGCTTCCAGTATAACTTCCTCCCTTGTCTACAACTGTCTACTTCTTTCCAGCTTTTTGGGCTCATTAGTCTCTTAGGTTTGTTTCGAAATCTACTTGCAATACAAAAAAAAAAAAAAAATTCAGTTGTATCTTGCTCTTTCCAAATAGCAGGGTATAACTTCAAATTTCACTATGTGAGGAACAGGGTGGGGAAAGCCCCAAAACACACACGTTTGCAGAGCCAGGCTCTGACAGACTCACAGGACTTTATTATCGAAGCATGTGCCTTAGAACCAATCAACACTGTAAGCCCAAATCGCATATCTTCCAGCTGCAGAAATCTGTCTTGGCTTCCCTTTCAATTTTAGCCACATTTTGTTCGAGCTTTATTTTCACTGCTCTCTAGTACACGCTGTAGTTTCTTCTCTCCCCTATTGCTTCCGAATTCTTCTTGCTCTTAAGAGCAGACACCACAGAGTTTGCAAAATGACAACTGGGAGCATAAGTAATTTTTTTTTTTTTCTTAAAAATCAGTCATCTTGGATATTTTGCTATGAATGAAAAAAAAAAAAAAACCAAACAAAAAACCAACCACACCAAAAATCTTATCTTTATAGAATCCTTTGTAAGGGGGTTGTATCTAACAGTCTGAGTCTCCCACATTTCTCATAACGGTATTTAGCACCAGAAGGACTGTTTTCAGAAACATGTAACAGTAAGGAAGTGGTCACAGGCTTGAAAAACTTGCATATCGGGAAGGAGATAACTAAAATCAGATCCCACTGAGGATCAAGATCTTTGGATGGAGAACAAAGACTACTGCAGAAATTTGTTCATGACAGGTATAGAAAATATTCTGTGTACATTTCCCATTGAAAAAAATGGGCTCAGAGAAATTATTGAAAGGGCAGACTTCTTTTTGGCCAAGAATTAAGAAAAATGGGATTTGTTTGATTCTGGGGAGCATTACAAACCACCTCCATTCATTTCAGTAAATCAGACCAGATAGAGTCTTTCCTGTTCTTAACAAAGATATGTCTTACTGGGGTATCACAGCAATACTGTAATCCTAAGAGCCACCCGGCACACCCTAGCAGAGGACGTAGGTTATTTCAAGTCTGAGTGAGGAATCTGGCTGCTCTGCATGGAGAACAGACATGGTAGGACTGGTACCGTGCTAGGTCTGATCATAAAGATTCAGCAACAATCTGGAAGCAAAACATGCTTAAGCAGGAGACTGACCAAAATCTATCTTGTTTTGCCTCTACAAATGAACTTCAACATGACAGAAAATGTGATATATGACTGTGATTGTCCAAAACGAAAAATAAAAAGGAATGATCACTCAGGTCCCAAGACACAGATATGTACCTTCATTTGTTCAAAGTCCAGAGGTCTTGGTCTGTGCCCTCCTTTGAATCTACACTCCAAATGAGAAAAGATGTGTCTGAAACCACCTTTTGGAAGAAGTCTGAGGAACTTGTATAATGCTTGCAAACAAAAATTTTAATTCAGCAAGGAATACCACATCTCTGACAGAAATTTGCATGAAAACGGAAAAACTCTTTGGTTTGTAGGGACACGTTACTGCTGTTAGAGCAGTGGTAATAAGACTCCAGATCATTTCAGTTATACACAGGCGAATTGCCAAATTAAGGAAAAAAAGAATGACAAAACAATGAGCACTATATAGGGGAGGAGCAGATTCTTGTTTACAACCTCACTGGGCAGGTTTTCCCTTGCAAGTCAAAGGGAATCCCTCAGGAATTCTTCAATTCCCGTCTTGCTTGTGTTCCACCTCTTTTGTTTGTAGGGGGTTTCTTCCAAATTATATGTCAACATCCATATGACTATATGCAAATGCCTTTGCCATGAAAGAATACGGATAAACTATCTTCTGTCTACTTTTCACCTTCTTTGCTGAAAAATGGCTCATCTTCTTTTGTCACAGTATCACTCACACCATTCGTCAACAATGTCTCAAACCTGTTCATGTACAGTACCCCATCCAGACTGAATGTACATCTCTTCCAACTGGTATGGGAGGAGTAAGAAAGACAGACCGGCATTGCAGTATGCGACCTGCTCATTTCTGTAAAATGGTGTTTAAATACACAAAATTGCATTCTTCCATCTCTATTCAGGTCCAAAGACATTGATATTTCCTTGCAGGTGCTTGTGCTGAGCCTGTAAGAAGGTTTATGATGGTGAAGATGCAACATGCCCTACGAGGATCTCTGCCAATGTATAATGGTTGACTTGTAGGTCCGACTAAGACAAGAGAGAGAAGCCATGAAATAGAAAGTCCTGGGCTACTGTGCAAGACAGTTGTACCACTGTAAATTCAAATCCACTCTCCACTCAGTAGCAATTTTACTGATAATTCACCTTGAAGCCTCATGCCTCCAGGATATGTAAGAATATAACTGTGGAACTCTGTATTCTGAGAAACAAACTGCTTTTTAATGAGCCAGTCTACGGGATACGAGTTGTGTATCAGTTAGTGCAAACAGTCCCATGGAAATGCTAAAATGCGGGACCTGGCAATGTGAAAAATCTGCTTCAGGCATTTGCCTTTTGAAGCAACACTTACCATGAAAGTCACTCCCTGGGCCTGAATTTTCAGATTTCTTGAAAGAGTTTTGGTCTCCAATCTTGTTTTATGTATCTATACATAAAATTGCAGTAAAAATTTTTACCTCTCAAGGACAGATTCTGTGATCCCAGTCCTGAAACCAGCTTCAGACCAAAGCACGCCCTTGAGAAAGGGTTCCCTGAGAAAAAAAGGAAGGACTGAGAATCCTCAGAAACCATATCGTATAGCACTTTGTGTCCAAGGCATCAGCTACTCCCTAGAGCACGGTACTACAACTTTCATCTAAGGTATCTCTAGGAAATCCTAAGAAGAGGATATCTGAGGAGCTCAGCTAGAACAGCCATTTGTTATACCCCCAAATAATTTCTGATTCAGAATTGTAGAGTTATCAAAAATTACTTTCTTTCAGCAAGATATCAGTCTTATTACAGCCCTTGATGCATGTGATTGTCTAGGCTATTAGCTGCTTTCTATGACAGAAGCTGCAGCTAACAAAGAATTGTTGCATTAATTGTAGAAGAGATTTGTTTCCCGTTTTGGGAATAAGCAGGGCTGTTTCTTTTAAATCTGTTCTTTTGAATAAATACCCAACAAAAAGTTGAATTAGACAAGTTATATAAACTTGTTCCAGTAATGTTGGATTGACTGAAAGCAACGGATTCAAGGTACAGAAATGGAAACAGAGGTCTACCAGTGTGTGTGACTGTTCTGAGGAGCAGGAATCTCGGTGTGGTCACTTCATCTTAGGAACTCTGCAATGACACTGAGTCATCCTGTGATCAGACTGGGGTGTCACACAGTTCAGGGACACCGAAAGGAAACTGCACAAAGGACAGCTCAATCCTCTATAATGTCAATCTGTAATGTCCTCCATGTCTTTAAAATAACTAAAAAAACAAGTCCTTTCCCATTTTATTCCAGTTTCTAATAACTAGATCATGTATAAAAGTGAAATTTTTTTTCATAATAAAGAGTAGCTCTTTTTCCTTACCTGGATCCTCAAATCTAATGCTCTAATAAATAAAATTTGGAAAAACAACTTGATTTATTTCAATATTTACTTCTAACCAAAATATGGATTAGAACATCTTTTTAGCATGAGCATGTAATGACAGTTTTACTACTTTATGATTATCTGTCTATAGAAAGAGATTAAAAGAAAAAGCACCTGGGGAACCTGAAGTTCATTAAGAAATATTTGAAACCCTTATATTTTCCTGTCCATTCTCCTTCAAAACAAACCTATCAATGAGCCCAGTTTAAAAACTTGTGATTTGTTGACTATCCCTATATGCGATATTCTTATGAACAAAGTAATACTGTTACCAGGAAAAAAAACCGCTTAAATAATGACGTTTAAACACAGTTTTCTATAAATCTGGATAACCTTATCAGGATCATTATTTTTTAATAAAGAATAATTAAATAAATAAAGATGAATGCTACATTAATCATCTGCAATAAAATTTTTCAGTTTGTTTTCTTTCCCAAGGTTTCCCAACTATATGTGGGCCACCCAAAAAAGAAGCATAATTCTGAAATCCTAACAACAAATAGAATTTTCTTATTTATTGACACGTATGAAGTGATGTTTATAGTAGAAAAACATGCACCTTGTAAAATGATCCATAATTACTGCTTAGAGACAACTGATGGTAAAAAATTAGCATTGCATTTGATAGGTCAGGTCATAATTCTGCTTTCTTTGAATCTTTCCACACCACTCTTCATCCATTTCCTTACTTGGTGTAACATACAGGCAAAATATATCAGGAAGGAGAAAGCAATATTCTTAGAGAATTAAAATGGAACATCAATAATTTACCAACAGTTAAGCTGAAAGTACTTATCTTCCCTGGCATAAGGCTGCCAATTTCAATTCAAGTCTTAAACCCAAGTTTTGCAATCAATACGGTGGTGGAAGTCAAGACAGAAGAATAGCAGGACATTCTTTTTCCGTATTTTAGCAACTCAGTGACCTCCTATTAGAAGTTTCAAAAGTGTGGTGTGGATTCAATAACATCTCTGTTTGCAGCCTATCTGTTAGCATATGACTAGCCACACTCTCACCTCAGGAAAAAAACACAAGCTAAAAGGTATTGATAACAGTTAATGGCTCAACGACTTCAAATCAAGCATCTCAAATGAAAGCCTTTTGGCATATTCAGGAGTTAAAGGTATTTTCCAAGTTTGCCTTTTGAGAGGCGGCACTGTGGTGTGGAAATGGGGCCGTTATAGAATGCCCATTAGCACGTAATATAAGGTATGTTTTGCTAGGCTTACTTCTAATGAAGTTCACAACTTTTATAGCCTCAAATATTATTTTTATTTCCCTGGTAAACATTAACGCATTTGTTCAGGGGTTGGTGCCCAATAATACATGCTTTTATCACAGAGACGTCTTTTCCTTCCATAATTAACTCATTACTAGTACAGGCCTACCCTGTGTTAGTCTTACCTAGCTTAAAGATTTGATGATTGGAGCCCCTAGTTTCTTCTTGGAGGACAGCAAAGGCAACAGAGAACAATTTCTCCATGTCTAGATCATGTCAACTCACCCTCACTCTAAGATGTCAATTTATTTCCAACATCAGTTCCCCAAACTACCAAATTTTACCCACTTATATGAAGATTTAACAGCATTCCTAGGATTCCAGGAACTTTTTGTATCTACAATGGCATAGTTCTGGTAGTTGGAGGATTTTCATCTTTCCAGCCTGGACTTTTTATTTGCAATATTTTTTTCTTGTTACAAGCAGTAGAACCAGTGATTCTTGAAAGTGCAGAAACAAAAGAGAAAGGTGGTGATTACGACCTCTCTAAAATGTTCTTGGATGACACGGGGACATAGAATCTCTGATGTAAGGACATCAAGCAGCACTACTATAATTTCTTTGAGAAGACCATAAAATACCCATCACTGAAGGTCCCTAAGAATAGATTACACAGACATTTCATCAAGAATGATATAGGTATATTTGATACTTCCTTGAGGAAGCAAAATTGACTAGACTATTTCCTCAGGTACCTTTCAGCCTTGTGATTACTCCTGATGTGCTCCAAAGCATATCTGTAACTCTGGAAATTTGTAGAATGTGCTTGAAACTCATAGAATGCATAATACATGGTCTTGTAAAAGGTACTCAATTGTCCAAAAGTTCTTTTTCTGGACATACATTTTGAAGGAAAAAACAACTTAAAAAAAAGTTGAGCTTTTTAGAACGATGGAGTAACCACGTGGGAACTTAGTAATACCCATTGAAATTATTAATACTAAAGGTTGTGGTTTGGTTTTCAGGAATCTTGTCAACGAGAATGAACAGATAACCCTTTTTTGTATGTTTCAGTATATGAAGTCAGTAATTCACATGTGCCTTGCGTGGCTAAGCATGATGTGTGTATGCTCTGAACTTACTAATTCTGCCCTGCAAGCACAGAAACAGCATCACCTCACTTGGAGTAAGGTGCCTCCCTGAGGAGTGCTGCACTGCACATGTACTGTTCGACAAACATCACTGAATAGAAAAACATAAAAACTAAATACAGCAAAAACAGTAAAAATTTCAGACTGTGCAAGTTAATGTAAATTAGCAAATGCCACATAGCTCAGCTTCAAAAACAGAAAATGCTATCTCAAACTCCAAGTGGATGTTTGATTTGTTTAGCATATAAATTCCGCTTCGTTTCATTTAGATTGCTACAGTAATGCTATGTAGTCATTCCCTGAGTTTTTCTTCAGAAGATGACGCTTTGGGATTGTGCTTGGGTTGGTGGGGCTTTTTCCCTCCTTTCTTTCAATCTGTGACACTGCGAAAAAAAACCCTTTGTTTAACATTTTTATTTATTAAAGCCTGTATATTTTCTGTTCCTCTGTTTCTTCTGCGTGATGCCTAAAAAAAAAAAAAATGTAAGTTTAAAGAAAAAAAAAGACAAGACAGGGCCNTGAGGGGGGGTGCGGGTGGGGGCGGCCGCTGCAGGAACATCTGGGGAGAGGTTTGCTGCGAAAGGAAGCAGGTATTGAGGCGAAAGGGCAGCGGCGGCAAGGCGTAGAAAAAAGG
>VYXH01002927.1:161511-180602 GCA_013397275.1 Burhinus bistriatus | reverse complement strand
TGGTGGGAGTCGTGCGGGAAAGCAAGCGGAGCAATTTCACTATGAAGGCGGTTGAGTTTCTGCGGCTTTTTGGTGATGTGGCTGTTTCCAGCAGCAGAAGGACTAAAATCAATAGCGTAGAAGGGCCCTTCCCATCCTAAATTGCTAAAACAATTACGGCAGTCAAAAAACTGGAATTGTTTTCTAATACAGGGCATATTCAGGCAGCGCGTGCAGAAAATGTTTCTCATTTCTTTGCTCTTTGTACTTGATGAATCAATTAGCCTAATAGAATGTTATTTTTTAATTGAAACAGCAGTGTTCATCATCCCTAATATTTTCCATAAAGCCCAACAAAAACGCTTTGGTCAAACAAAGTACTTTAGAAATCACTGCATCATATAGTTTCATAAGGCTTCAACAAGATTTAAAACTGCTTTTAGGCTTTTTGATGCCATAAATGGCCAAGCATTTAACATGAAAAATGTAATGCAATTTTCAACAAGAAACCAAGAATATTATTTTAGCTTGACCAAGCAAGAATCTATGGACATACATATGTCCCAAGTGCTGTAAAATTACAGTGACTGATTAGAAAACAAAATGTGTAGAAAAAATCACAGCTCCTATACTGCTTTATTAACATACATGTACAGACAGCGTCTTTATTTTAATAGAGTGCTTTAAGGAGGGGAAAGTTGTAATACTTTAGTAAGGAAGTGATAAAAATGAGAAGTAAGGCTTCATAAGGAAATGGCAATTTATCTTGAAAAAGGAAGAAAAATGACAATATGCACGGTAGCAGGCAAGAAAGCAAAGGGGAACAGGAGACACATTCTGCAATTTTTTTTTGCTAGAATTGCGTACAAAATATATTTTTCTAGTGTGTTTTATCGCATAGTATTGTATAATTCTGCTCACAGTCAAAATATAGGACCTGCACTCTATTTGTAGAGAAGCTGTGGCAACACAGTTCAGTTGCTAAGCAGCCCTCAAGAAAAACTGATTTACTGAAATGCCCAATGGCTGTTTTAAAGTAGAGATGAAATGCTGGAGGCACGCAAACACATGCACACATACACAAAGGGTGTTTACCTTAATACGCACCTGGGAAATTAAGTTTCCCCGGACAGAAATAAAACCAAGCTCCCTGCCTCACTTAAAAAATGAGGTAAAATTCACTGGTGGGGGAGCGGAGCCTGGAGGAGAAGGGAACACTAGGGACCAGCTAGGCAGTTCTGGTTACATAGTAGACTCACGTGCCTCACTCCAGCTAAGCCGAGTACCTTGCACGATCAGCTCCAGAGGAAAAATGGTTGTACATAAACCACAGCCTGAAAACAAAGCGAAAAAATAAAAATCTGATCTGCAAAACTTTCGCTGGGAAGAATACCATGCAAGGACTCCTGCCGACTGTCACAGCTCAGTCTTAAGTTTGCAGTAACAGGAAACATAAACAATACCTTTATTCCCTCCAGTGCATCCTGTTCCCCACCAGTGAGTTGTATTTCTTTTGTTACAAAGAATGTTCATTAATATTGTGTAGCAAGCAAAACCATTGAAGATTTGAGACCCATTAAGTACGGCAAGCCAAAACTACTTTATTGTACAGTACACTATGTGAATTTTAAAAAAACTGCATGCTAGAGAACTTCCAAGTATTGAGACTTTCCACATTCAGGAACACTGAGACTTAGCGCATTCCGAAGCCTCTGTATTTAGCAGTTATGAGAAACTTAATTAACACAGTTTTACCATTTTATTCATCTTTGGGTTTAGAGGTATAAAGAGAATGACTTAGAAGTATTTTTTGGCTCAGCCATGAAAATCAAACACATTCCTCCAATGAATTATTACACCTTGGTCCTCTAACCACTAAGCACTAGCTAAAACAGGAAATTATTATTAGAATTAATAAGTTTAAATGCATTTTGTCTACACTGGCAATAAAAATGGACTTTTTAAAGAACAGTGGAAAAAAATCTGGCTTCAGTCTTTCATTGTTCTTTTTGGCAGTACTAATCATGGCAGAAGGGTAAAAGGAATGCAGACTAGCATTTCTTTGCTTTTACACAAATTTCAGGCTTTAGTCTCCTTTCTTCCACCACTTTCTCCTTCTCAGTCTAGATCAGGGCTCTGTCCATGTTTAGGTTTTGGTAGGGAAGGGTTTTTTTGGAGGAGTGGAGTGAGGAGAGAAGAAGAAAGCAGGGAGGAGGACATTGTTACCAGTGCAAAAATTGAATCTCCTCACCTGTCAATGTTTCTGATAAAAGGATCTATAAGGAAATTCCAAAGTGGCGATATTTTACCACACAGATTATACTATGTGTGTTTTTCCCATGAGTCTCAGTGCACATTCATCTACATACAAGCTCTATATTGTAGGTAGTAAGCACTGAGATTGACAGGAAACACAAAAATTGAGTTATAGGAGTATTTTAGCAGAGAACTGCAGTGGAGGTTGTTCAGTGATGAAGTAACAATTTTACTCGAGCACACAACAAGGGCAGGAGGATTTCCATGGGCTAGATAGTTTTTTTATAAAGCTTCTGACTTCTGAGCCACTTCTTAGTCTATTAGGCATTGCCTGCCCACACAGCAATTCCAACTTGGCCTCATTTACACAGCAGAACTCCTTGCTAAGGGCGTTTCAGCTATCCACCAGAGGAAAACGTAGTCTGTTATTTCTCAGTGTTTTAGACAGTAAAGATTAAGAGGAAAGCATGAAATACAGATCTGGCAAGTTCAGTTATTATTTAATGCAGAGAGCAACTGGGATAAAATAAAACCCAGAGTTATAAAGTAATTCCCTGATTTTTAACTAGTGTGCTTCCTGTGCATTCCCCTCTTTAGCACAGGGTTAGAATGACATCTTAAATTTCCAAAAGGAGAGGTACGGAGAGATGCCAGGAAATCATTCCTGCAGAGCTTCCACACAAGTATCTGATTACAGTGGGGCAACCGATTTCCTAACTTACGCTGAATTAAACAAAACCATTTTTATAAGTCGTTAAGCAGCTGGTATATATAATTCCACCATGCGCTTTCATAACCCGTTTAGAAGTATTTGGTTCAATTTTCCCTGTTTTTTGCTCTTAGAACAAAACAAGCCTAATTCCTAAAAAAAAAAAAAAAAATAGCTTTCAGACAAAATATTAAATCCAGAGCAAGTAAGCAAACAAAACAAGAGCCAGAGAATTTTAATCGTGGAACACTGAATTAATAAAAAAACCAAACAACCAAATCTGGGCCCATAGGCCTGTGCTAGGAAGGGGAGACGGTGCACAGTACACTTAAGAATCTGTCCAAATTCTCAAATGGGCCGTTTCTGAACATAATTAAAATAGTCCTCATGTCTTTTCACTGACCTGAAGAAGATTCTCCACATGATTGTTTTCAATAAAGTTCAATCTAATTAAATTTTTAAAAAAGCAAAGAAGGCACCATGGCCCAGAGCAGCAGAATTTATTACCGATTTTTTCAGTAACTCATCCATTGTGGTTTGTGAAGTCCATTAGTTCTCAAGGGTAGTTGTTCATTTCAGGAGCCCCTGTGAGTATACTACCCATAAAGCAGTACATCAAGCAAGGAAAGAGCACAGAAAACCCCCTAATCCACTGATGAAACATCGAAGAGACATCTTACTCTGGCTGCTAAACCTTCTAGTTTCTTTCATATGTTGAGATTTGTGCAAACTTTCAAGTCAGTTTCATAGAATTGTATAATCGTAAAATCATAACATCATTTAGGTTGGAAAAGACCTTTAAGATCATCAAGTCCAACTGTTAACATACCACTGCGAAGTCCACCAATAAACCGTGTCTCTAAGTGCCAACTCTGCACATCTTTTAAATACCTCTAGGGATGGTGACTCAACCACTTCCCTGGGCAGTCTGTTCCAATGCTTGACAATCCTTCTGATGAAGAAATTTTTCGTAATATTCAATCTAAACCTCGCAACTTGAGGCCATTTATTCTTCTCCTATCATCTGTTACTTGGGAGAAGAGATCAACCCCTGCCTTGCTACAACCTCCTTTCAGGTAGTTGGAGAGAGCAATAAGGTCTCCCCTCAGCCTCCTTTTCTCCAGGTTAAACAACCCCAGTTCCCTCAGCCATGCCTCATAAGACTTGTGCTCTAGACCCCTCACTGGCTTCATTGCCCTTCTTTGGACATGCTCCAGCACCTCAATGCCTCTCTTGTAGTGAGATGCCCAAAACTGAACACAGTATTTGAGATGCAGCCTCACCAGTGCTGAGTATAGCAGGATGATCACTTCCCTAGTCCTGCTGGCCACACTATTTCTGATCCAAGCCAGGATGCTCTTGGCCTTCTTGGCCACCTGGACACACTGCTGGCTCATATTCAGCCAGCTGTTGACCAATACACCCAGGTCCTTTTCCACCAGACAGCTTTCCAGCAACTCTTTCCCAAGCCTGTAGCGCTGCATGGTGGTGTTGTGATCCAAGTGTAGGACCCAGCACTTGGCCTTGTTGAACCTCATAGCATTGGCCCATCGATCCAGCCTGTCCAGATCTGTCTCTATTGCCTTCCTACCCTCAAGCAGATCAACACTCCTGCCCACCTTGGTGTCATCTGCAAACTTGATGAGGGTGCACTTGATCCCCTCATGCAGATCACTGATGAAGATTTTTAACAGAACTGGTCTGAACAGTGAGCCCTGGGGAACACCACTTGTGACCAGCCACCAGCTGGATTTAACTCCATTCACCACCACTCTTTGGGCACATCCAACCAGTTTTTAACCCAGTGAAGACTATGCCCATCCAAGCCACAAGCAGCCAGTCTCTCCAGAAGAATGCTGTGGGAAACAGTGTCAAAGGCTTTACTAAAGTCCAGGTAAACAGTACCCACAACTTTTCTGTCATCCACTAAGCGAGTCACCTTGTCATAGAAGGAGATCAGGTTAGACAAGCCTGGACCTGCCTTTCATAAACCCATACTGACTGGGCCTGATCCCCTGATTGTCCTGTATGTGCCCTGTGATGACACTCAAGATGAGCTGCTCCATAATCTTCCTCAGCACCGAGGTCAGACTGACAGGCCTGTAGTTTCCCAGATCCTCCTTCACGTCCTTCTTGCAGATAGGTGTCACATTTGCTAACTTCCAGTCAACTGGGACCTTCCCGATTAGCCAGAACTGCTGATAAGCGATGGAAAGCGGCTTGGTGAGCACTTCTGTCAGCTCCCTCGGTACTCTTGGCTGGATCCCATCTGACCCCATAGACTTGCATGGGTCTAAGTGGTGGAGCAGGTCGCTAACCATTTCCCCTTGGATTATGGGGCTTTGTTCTGCTCCCCGTCCCTGTCTTCCAGCTCAGGGGGCTGGGTAACCCGTAAACAACTGGTCTTACTATTAAAGACTGAGGCAAAGAAGGCATTAAGTACCTTGGCCTTTTCCTCATCCTTTGTCACTATGTTTCCCCCGGCATCCAGTAAAGGATGGAGATTCTCCTTAGCCCTGCTTTGGTTGTTAATGTATTTATAGAAACATTTTTTTGTTGTCTTTTAAGGCAGTAACCAGATTAAGTTCTAGTTGGGCTTTGGACCTTCTAATTTTCTCCCTGCATAATCTCATGGCACCTTGTAGTCCTCCTGAGTTGCTTGCCCCTTCTTCCAAAGGTCATAAACTCTCTTTTTTTCACCTGAGTTCCAGCCAAAGCTTTCCGTTCAACCAGGCTGGTCTTCCCCGCTGGCTGGTCTTTCAGCACATGGGGACAGCCTGCTTCTGCACCTTTAAGAGTTCCTTCTTGAAGGACGTCTAGACTTCCTGAACTCCTTTGCCCTTCAGGACTGCCTCCCAAGGGACTCTGTTAACCAGTCTCCTAAACAGGCCAAAGTCTGCCCTTCAGAGGTCCAAGGTAGCAGTTCTGCTGATCCCCCCTCCTTCTCCAAAAATCGAAAACTCTATCATTTTGTGATCACTATGCCCAAGACAGCCTCCAGCCATCACATCACCCACAAGTTATTCTCTGTTCGCAAACAACAGGTCCAGCAGGGCACCTTCCCTAGCTGGCCCTGTCACCGACTGTCAGGAAGTTATCCTCCACACACTCCAGGAACCTTCTAGACTGTTTCCTCTCTGCTCTATTGTATTTCCAGCAGATAATCAGGTAAGTTGAAGTCCCCCATGAGAACAAGGGCTAGTGATTGTGAGACTTCTCCCAGCTGTTTATAGAATATTTCGTCTGCCTCTTCATCCTGGTTGGGCAGTCTTTAACAGACTCCCACCATGATATCTACCTTGTTGGCATTCCCCCTGATTCCTACCCATAAACAGTCAACCCTCTCATCACCATCGTTAAGCTCTAGACAATCAAAACACTCCCAAACATGCAGGGCTACCCCACCACCTCTCCTTTCTTGTCTATCCCTTCTGCACAGCCTGTAGCCATTGATAGCCACACTGGAGTCATGGGATTTGTCCCACCACATTTCAGTAATGGCAACCATATCATAGTTTTCCAGCTGCACAATGGCTTCCAGCTCCTCCTGTTTTTTGCCTGTGCTGTGTGCATTGGTGTAGAGGCACTTCAGCTAGGCTGTCGGCCATGTCACCTTCTTAGAGGAACACCCCTTAATTCCTTTGAGGTATTTCACTGGTGTTTCCTTGTTGGCTCCTACTACATCAGGAGCCCCTGGCTCATTTCTGCAAGACTTCAAGTGTGCTGCAGTGGAGCCAGCACGTCTCAGAGCAACAGTGTGAGGGCCCTTGATAGCATCCTGTCCCTCTAACCTAGGTGTATCATCCCACAGCTTGTCATGGGCAAGCTTAATATTATCCCCCTCCACCTTCAAGCCTAGTTTAAAACAGCCCTGCTAGCTTGGGAGCAAAAACCCTCTTCCTCCTTTGAGAAAGGTGAATCCCATCTGATGCCAGTAAGCCTGGTGCTGTGTAGGCCACCCTGTTATCAAAAAACGCCAAACTGGGTTTCCCTTCACCTATGCAGATTAATCCTATATAATGATTTGTTTTCCTTTTTGTATACCAGAACCTGTGAAAGAACTGGAGTGTGAACCTCTTTTGCTCTGCAGATCATAAAAGATACCAACATTTCAGCCACTTTTTTCTGAAAGAAAATTGCGGAGGTGATTGGGGATGAGGTTTTTTGCATTGATTTTCTAGAAGTGGCCTCACTATTGCAAGATGCTTCAGCACGTGAACAGTTCTACTTATAACACTGTTGCATCGCTCTAGGCTAAAAGTGTAGTAGTTTACGATAGCGAGTAAATCTTGGGATTATTAATTACCCTTTTGAAAAAAACTCCTCCTCCCTACAGAGACTAAAGAAATGTGTAGGGGCTGTTGCAAAGCACTGATTACACAAAATGGTAGAGCCTTTGGACCTTCTTCTGAATCCTGTATTATTATTAGATACCTTTCCAATAATGAAACCAATGTATTCTTAAAAGCACATCCAAGACTTCCTACCAGCCTCAATTTAGATGTAAGCATAAGCATCTTGGCTTGAAATGCTATTCACATGCACAAGCTTGAATTTTAAGCATATGAGCAGATAAATAGAAACAGGAAGATGTTATGAGCTCCAGACCAGGTTTTCAGAAACAGAGGGCCCATAGTTCAAATTGAAGACACGCAGGCTTTTCAAAAAGAGCAACAGCAGCATGATCATAACTATGTTTCATAAGTGTATTACACACCTTTGATACCTAGCACATTTTGGAAAGGCCTGAAATAAATACTGTAATTTCTCAATTTTTGTTTATAAGCAAAAAGTAAGTTACCAACTTCATCTCTTTAAAAAAAAAGATATAAGCGTGGAACAGACAAGGACAAATCACTACAAAATAACTGAGAAATTAGCTAGTCCTTTCGTCGAAGCTACAGGCATAACAACCACTTTGAGGTGCTCCAGCTAATTTGACCAGCAAGTTTCCCATTATGCACAACACCATTCGACTTCTACTGTTGTTTGGCTTCTTCTCAAGCTAAGGTATAAGCTGGAATTCCTTCAGTCAAAAACTGTTCTGTGTCTGGATGATGGGGCAGAGTGTACCCCCAGCAAGTCTGCTGGTGACACACAACTGGGAGGAGTGGCTGACACTCTAGAGGTTTGTGCTACCATCCAAAGGGACCTGGACAGGCTGGAGAAATGGGCTGGCAAGAACCTCATGAAGTTCATCAAGGGGAAGTGCAAAGTCCTGCATCAGGAGGAACAACTGCAGGCACCAATGTATGCTGGGGGATGCCCACCTGGAAAGCAACTTTGCAGAAAAGGACTTAGGGATCCTGCTGGGCACCAAGTTAAACATGAGCCAGCAATGCACCCTTGCCACAAAGAATGCTAGTGGCATCCTGGGCTGCGTTAGGCAAAGTACTGCCAGCAGGTCAAGGGAGGTGGTCCTTCCCCTCCACTCAGCACTGGTGAGGTCACACCTGGGGTACTGTGTCCAATTGTGGGCTCTGCAGTACAAGAGAGACATAGACATACTTGATAGGGACCAGAGAAGAGCCACAAAGATGAAGAGACTGGAGCGTCTAACATATGAGGTAAAGCTGAGAGAGCTGGGATTGTTCATCCTGGAGGAGAGAAGGCTCAGGGGAGATCTCATCAATATATATAAATACCTGAAGGGAGGAGTAAAGAGGAGGGAGCCAGGCTTTCTTCAGTGGTGTCCAGTGGCAGGACAAGAGGCAATGAGCACAAACTGAAACACAGGAGGTTCACTTTGAACATCAGGAAATAACTTCTTTACTGTGAGGGTGACCGAGCACTGGCACAGGTTGCCTGGAGAGGTTGTGGAATCTCCATCCTTGGACGTACTCAAAAGCCGGCTGGACATGGTCCTGAGCAAGCAGGTCTAGGTGCCCCTGCTTGAGCATGGGGGTTGGATCAGATACCCTCCAGAGGTCCCTTCCAACCTCAATCATTCTGTAATTCTGTGATCCACAGTAGATGCATTTAAAGGATGTTTTACTCCATTCTGTTCATCTTGATTTTTATTCACTTGGTTCACAACTCTTTATCAAAGCAAAGAGTAATGCCCATGTAGGACAGATCCACTACAAGTTAGCCATCCAAGGACTTAATTCCATACTCTCTTCATAATATTTAGTCAGAGAGGGTAAAATACTACCTAACTGAAATCCTGGCATTTCACATCGCTGAAACCAACTTCCCTATATGCAAATTCCATACGAGCAAGATAGTAAGACTTCTATTACCAGCATTCTGTGCATTGGCTTCCCAGTAACATTGGCAAAATTGTTCTTGCATTAGCAAACTTCAGATACTTGACTGAGGCTCAGCTACTCCTACCATGAAAAGGGAAAGGAGGTGGGTAAATTTAATCTAGCTGTTTCTAGGGGATGGTATTGAAGGGGTGGAAGTAGAAATTGCTAGTTATTGGGCCATGGTCATTAGCACCATTTCTGTATATGTCAGACCATCTAAGAAAACAAATTTGGTCAATATTGGGTATGAACAAACTATTGCGTTTCTGATGAAACAGAGCACATTGAGCAGAGACTATGTTGATTCTGGAAGGATAGCCAATACCAGATCCAGTATAAATTTACTGACATAAGCAGCCATTATCTCAGTCATTCAACTTTCTAGTGTAAATTTTAACCAGCAAGATGAATTTTTACATACTAGGGTGGTGATTTGTCGTGTGGCCGTAGCATATTCCTTACAAGCAGCTACCATAAGCAACTGCTGACTTTGCCTACGGCTGGAGCTTGCATTAAACGTGAGGTTTAGAGGCAGTTTGCCTCACACTTCCAGGAGTACTGTCACAAGAGCAAAGCCAAGCACATTACCAGCCTTTGTTCCATGTTCCCTTACCCTCCCCCCTATTTTAAAACAAAAGCATTGAAAACCAGTTCCAACCACTGAAATCATGTAAACAGTGCTTGTTCTAGCCTGCTAATTCTTACACCCGTATACTACATGGAAGCCACAAACCACATAAACATTATTTCTTTGCAGCTTTGCCCCTGAAGACCTCAAATGTTTATTTTAAGGTTTATACAGGGGGTTTCTCACAAAGATGTATACAAGTGTACGCATGCCCAACATTTAAGGTCATTACTTTTTATTTTCTTTTTCCCAAAGGCTCAAACGTTGAAGTATAGTGTCTTTTGTAGTAAGGACTCCGTTTCTAGTTACAGGTCTATTATAAAGAGTTGGAAAGAAATGTTGTAATGTTCTGGATCAGACTGATCCAGGCTGCTTTTTGTCGGAAATAGCAGTAGACTTACAGAGAGAGTTGACTTTCCATCCCTCACAAGTTCTTTTCTATAAAGTTTGTTAATCTACCTGTTGTATGAAATATTCATCATAATTTTAGTCTCAAACACTGGCTTTCTCTTCCCAGACCATCCAAGGACAGGGGCACGTGCTTAATGTGTTCATTTTGGTATGGAATATACCTAGCCTGTTTGTTTTCAAAACATTCATCGCCCAGGGTGCATTAGCATCTGATGTCTCTGACTGTGTTTAAATAGGTGGTGGCAAAACTCTGTATCTTTCTGCAGTTCCCTGTTCTTATAATCTTATCATTTTCACAATCAATATTGGCTCTTACCAGCCTGCCAGAAGATCTATCTAGGATCAAAACATTAATCTGTGATTCAGATTTCTATCTAATTTGCCAAGGCACTGGGCTGCTCATGAAAGAAGAATGCATCCAATAAAAACAGTGAATTTTCTCCCTACTCCCAGGATTTTTGCTCAAGACTGTACATGAAATTCCCTCTTCAGGCAAAAATATTTTTTACCTTTGAGTCTTCGGGAGAAAATAGCAATAGAAACTTGGAAAACTTGGAAAAGAAGTAAGAGCCACATTGAGAATTAACTTCCTCTTGTCAGTTGTTAAGGCAATTAGGTAAAAAACTATTGAACTGAGGGAAGGTATCTGTGACTTCAGCTGGGTGGCTGAATGATGGGTGTCTACTTGCCTTTTGATGACTACAAATCAAAGAGATGAGGACTTTCCTTTGACACAAAATGATGTTTACTTTGGGTGGTTGTGGCGTTAGAATAGGAATTGTTATTCATTTTATGTCATTCTTTTATATACTTTAATGTAACTTTTAGAAAAATGTAACAAAGAGTGCTTTTCATTAACAAGTATTCTTTGCTATTTTTAATATTTCAAATGTCATGGGATTTTTTACAGTGGGAATTTCTATTTATTAAGATTTGTTTGTTAAAGTTTATTTTAAAGGGCTTGCTGTTAAAATATTTTTAGTTGGAGAATATTAGAAAATAACATTTTTGGACTGCTTTGAGAAGGGCAAGAGTAGATATCTGCCTAGCCTTGGGCCACTCTTGTGTAAGACCCACTTCATGGCTGTACAAAATCAGCAGAGAACACAGGGAAATTGTGTTCCTAAGTACAAGCCCCCAAAAGTGGTCTGACCCCTCCTGCTCCACCAGGCACACATGGTAGGAGAGAAGAGTCTGTGCACAGATTCCCCGTGTCTCTCCATGCTGAAGGCAGAATTACGCAATCAGATGGGAGACAATGCAACAACCCACTAATAATAAATCCCATGCATTTATGTGAGGAGGGGAGGGAAACTGATGAAGGAGGAAATAACCAAAACCAAATGAGAGCAGACAGTGGTTTAGGCAAGAGACTTTTGAGCACTCCAGAACTGTTTCTCACAATGTAAGTTTGCCATTTGACAAGCTCAGTGCCTTGGCAGGTAAGGTCAACGACAAAAAATGAGGAGGAATTTGTATTATTAATGCTTCATCTACCCCTCAAGAATGCATCAAAGAGTGTATTTCATAGCTGTAACAAGGTAAAAGCAGGCTTTTGGGACCTCTGATCCTGACCAGTAGCTGGAACTGGATGCTTACATTGCTTTAAAACCCGTCACTGTTAGTATTTGAATCCTCACCTGTATGTTTCAGAGGTCAGAGAGGGCTCGGGTTTAGAGTAGGTGTAAGCATTGTGAAGAACCGTAAGTTAATCTTACAAATATTACAGACTTTACCTGTAGACGTTTTACAGTAAACTTGTCTCTGTGGTTCTACCTGTAATAGGAGTGACGTGGCAACTAGGGGATACTTCCTGCATGTGCCACAATGCTATCTGTCAAGATTAAAGCCTTAATTAGCTGCTTATTAAAGTTTATTCTTAAACAATACCAAATTTCTACTGACCTTTTGTAGGGCATCTATTACAAATAGCAGTTACAATATTTAAGGCACCTTCTGCATAAAAATTGAGAGAAAATCCAAATAAATAACAGGTTCTGCCACCAAAACTGATGGTCTAACCACCCTCAGTGTATCACACTGAACCATACAAAACTTTGAGCTTTCAACTCTTCCATGAGAAAAAAATCTTTTTCGAGCAACACGGGACTATTCACTGGAGGTCGGACATTGCCTGTGGAAGACAGTTGCTCAGAAGCTAACAGGACTGCTCAGACCACCCGATCCTCCTTCAGGTAAACATAGAAGGGAAGCAATAGCAGACCTAGTGTGCTCGTTGAGGCTTCCTACCACTGCGTAGCCCTGCTCTGTGCCTGTGGGCCATAGCGAGGGGGAGAAACCACTGCAGTGTCTCCATATTAGGGGCAGAAGCACTTCTGAGAAGCAGACAGGAAGGAGGGGAGTTTTAACTGACAGCCACTGAACAGGCACAGATTAGTTACGTGAAGCAGCGGCGACAGAAGAGTGCTGAGATAACACCCAACACAGCAGAGCAAGCTGATGTTTAGACACAGGTGTCTGATCTCCAACTTTGTACACCTTCCTCAGTTGTTCTCTCAGAATTATCTTTTAGGCCTCTTCTCTAGTTCAATATCTAAAACAAAAAAAAAAAAAAGAAAAAAAAATATGTTATACTCAACAACTACCATGTCAGTCAACTCACAATTATAATGCACCCAACAAAACATCTTCCCCAAAATTTTAAGCAACAGTGACTAAAGCTTGGGAATGAGGGATGAGGGAAAACCAGGGAACACATTAATACAATTGATAGATAAACATATTAAATTAGTAAAAATGACAGTGAATATTTGCAAATTTTAATACATGTATCCCAAGAGAAACAAACAGAACAGCTGCCTAATTGAAAATAAAATTAATGAAAAATAATTCCCTTTTTCCCAAAAGTGCAAGACCCCTTTGTTAGCATTGTTAGTGTGTTACTATGAATCATTATTTTGATAAAAAGCAGAGCTGAAATGGATTTTTCTGTTCATTGTAAACCACTTGTACTTTATCACATCAGTGTAACACATTAGGTGTGTCATTATTTATCTTGTTCTACAACAAGCGAGCCCCATATATTTTCAGGCTTCAGTGAGTTTTGCTGGCATGCTGTATCATGAAGATATTTCAAAAAACCATTCTGGCTTTCCTCCATTTCCAAAATGCTCCTCGCTAATCATTTTTTATGCTCACAGTTAAGTTGGTGCTTCATGGATGCTTGGAACATTTTAAGGGCAAATCCTGCTAAGGGCAGACTAACTACATAGTAATGGTAAAGGAACACAAATCAGATGCAATCAAATAAAGCTGGCTAACAAATTACTGCCTGTCAGGTAGCCACAGTAGCTGTCAGCTTTTACTGCTTTTTGCCAGCTTTTTGCAAAGTAAAGCATATTAATGCAAGCTCATTCACTGAGGTGTTCTGCCTCTCAATTGCAGTAGGCTAAGTTTACAAGTGCAAACAGATAGTGTTCGTTTAGCCCTGGGGAGGCAAAATCACGAAACTTTCTCACTTCATCGTGGTCAGTTGTGTGTTGACAACCAAAGGCAATGTTTTCCAAACTGTTTCCAGCTCCTTTCCCAAACACACGCTGCCCCGTAGCCCTCCTGCCTCCCCTTCCCCCAGCCACCCACATGATGAGAGTGTTCCAATTCTGCCTGCAGAAGCAACATACACGATCATTTTTGCACTTCTTTTTCATTGCTTTCCTTTCTCAGGAGGTAGAGGCCCCCTAGCATTTTGAGAAATACTCTGTGTTTGCCTTTGCCTACATCACGCAATGAACCATACTGCCGAGATCTTGTGCTAGTACCAAGTGAACTAACACTGAGAATAGGAACAGTATTTCAACACTGGCATAGCGCACAAGGCCCTTAACCTTGCTGAAAAGACAGGGCTTGAGTTAGTCTATCAGTTTGCAAATAAGCTCCTCACATACTATGTTGCTTTGGCAACAGGATGCTCAACTAAACCATATAGAAGTTCTAGCTTTCTATAACCTACCACACCTATGGAGAGCGCTGAGGAGATATGTCCTGCATGTTGATGGTCTAAGGAGAGTGTCATGACATACTATAATGTGTATCTTCTGGAGCAATTTAGTCTGTATTTGCAAAAATGAATAGAGATACAACCTGTTCATTTGGAGTAGAAACTTGTCTGGGGACCACCTACTAACTTTACAGTCTTTCATGAGACATCTAGATGAGTGCAGTATATTATCTCTCTGGAGGAAGAGGCTAAACAAGAGTCTGTTTCCTTTACAGTGATTAATTCCTATGGAAGAGCTGTTAGATTTTCTGTAGGATTAGTTTGTAGCGCCTAAACAAGAGGACCAAGAGAGGAACAGCCAATAGTCTCAAAAAAGAGAAAAGGAATACAAACACTGCCTGTATGTATCATACTAGCTATACAGCTTATGAAATCGTATGTTGTAGGGCTGATGCTTTTCCATGAAATTCCAGAAATAATCACAGGTGTAATCTGGATGCCCTGAGCCCTCCTAGGTAGGAGCTCACTTTGTATCCTTGCCCCTCTGTTTATTGGCCATGATCACCATCTGCTACAGGACATGTCAAAAGGAAGACTAGAGTGATGTCCCAGGGACTGGCTCACAGTCTATTCCGCTTTTGTCTTTTTACGGCTAGTTTCCAGGTGCCCTTACTATACCAGAGACAGTGCCAAATGAGCCCTTTCTTTTACTGCAACATCTGTTTGTCAGGCAGCCAGTATCCGAATTCAGTATTTCCTGAAGACCGATGTTTGGGGCTTATCGACAAGTCTGCAGGTGCTGCTTTTTCTCAAGAAATGTATCTGGCCAGATGAGGCTCACAGCCAGTTCTCCTTGCTTCCTGTTGCTTATCAACCAAATTTAAGCATCAGCCTCTGCAATCAATACAAATGTTTCCTTGTTAAATAAAACAGGAGGGCAGAGAGAATTGTTCATCTTACCCATCCAGCAAGTCCTGAGGCACCAGCTCTGTGACCCTGTGCTGTCAGATCTCTAAACGTAATGGCCTGGGATGCGAGCCCAAATTCTCACAGCCCAACCTCCACATCAGCTTCAGGGCCCGATGTTTGCCCTTAGCCAGATGATTCAAAGGATGCACAGCCAGACCATGGGGACCATGAGCTGCAGGAACAGAGGGGAAGTATCAGCAATATTTCCAGCCTCTGACACTGCTGTAACCACCTTTTTCTCAAAACATTTTTATCTACTGAGTCATCTTAGAAGCTGTTTCTTTACTACTTGCACATATAATAATCTGGGTTTTGTTATCATGTTGAGTAAAGTGTTCCATACAGCACAGAAATTGGGTGAAAAAAAACCTCAAAACAACATCCCTCACCCTTTAATAAATTAATCCAAATTGTATTGCTCTTATGAGAAATGTGTCAGAAGAGTGGATGTCCACAGATAGACAACTAAGTAAAAGACAATCCTCAAGGACAAAAATAATATTCTTATGCTGTCTAATATGTTCATTGTACAGCCCTGGAGAGACGTAGGTCATCACCCTAAGTCCAATGAAGATTTACACAAGTTCATCTTTTTGGGCCTTTTGTACATAGTGTCTCATACTAAACAGTCTGACGCAGCTTCAACCTCTAAGCCCAACAGGAAAAAATTGCCCCTACGCTGCTCTGACTAATTTTCAGTAAAATCATAAAATGGAAGATGGTTAAAACACATACTCTCCTAGATAAATACTGCCGAAGTACTATTAGTCTTTCACTCAGTTTCCTGTCACCTCTCTCTGAAACCAAAGCAGAACATACGCTGTTCAGATTGAAGAAAAAACATTTGCTGGTGTTTATCTGGAGGGCTAGGCAAGGCGCAGAACAGGGCGCAGCTCCTGAGGCGTAGGCACACCGCCGCCTTGTCACTTTCAAGGCTCAAGCCTAGGGTAAGCTGCTTGATGACATCTTCTAGCAGTTAATTCTAGAAGAAACCTTTTTAGGCAAACATGACCAAGCAGGATTACGGATTCCTCTTTGCCTAGTGCTTTCTAGAAGACATCTAAAGGAAAACATTAAAACCTCTACCTGGTGTGGGGTTTTGTTTGTTTTTAAGGGGGTAGCGCCCTGACTTGTCAGTGGTGCAGCATTGGCCATTTGGTTGTAAGCACATGATGTGGCAGAAGCATCTACCACCGTATGAGGGAGACAAGACCCTCTAGACACACTAGTAAAACTTACTCTGTATGCCACAGAAGTTTTATTCTGGGTAGCTGTGGATCTGAAGACTTTGTTGGTGCACCTAGTCACATCTTTTTGCACAGATTCTGGTACCAAAGCACTGTTTAAACATCTCTTCAAAGATAGGCTAAAATAATTAGATTAAAAAAAAACGAATGGAAAACTTACTCAGCATGTGCTGGGAGGACTGAAAGCAGTATCATAGAATCACAGAACGGCTGAGTTTGAAAGACAGTTCTGGAGATTATCTAATCCTACCCCTTTCTCAAAGCAGGGCCAACCAAAGTAGTTTGTTCAGGACAATGTCATCAGGTTTTGAATACGTCCAAGGATGGAGATTCCACAACCTCTCTGGACAGTCTGTTCCAATGTATGACCATGCTCACAGTAAAATATTTTTTCTTATGTTTAAATGGAATTTATTGGATTTCAGTTTGTGCCCATTGCCTCTTGTCCTGTCAGTGGATACTGCTGTAAAGAGCCTGACTCATCTTCTTCGTACTCTCCCCTCAGGTATTTATACTCATGGATAAGATAGACATGCCTTCTTATCTAGGCTGAACAAGCCCAGCTCTCTGAGCCTCTCCCCATATGACAGATGCTCCAGTTTCTTAATCAAATTTGTGGCTCTTTGCTGGTCTTGCTCCAGTACATCCATGTCTCTCTTGTCCAGAACTGGACCCAGCACCCCAGATGTGGCTTCACCAGGGCTGAGCAGAAGGGAAGGATCACCTCCCTTGACTTGCTAGCAACAATCCTCCTGATGCAGCCCAGGATCACACAATCACAGAATGATTGAGGTTGGAAGGGACCTCTAGAGGGCATCTTGTGCACCCTACCTGCTCCAGCAGGGGCAGCTAGAGTAGGCTTCCTAGGGCCGTGTCCAGATGGCTTTTGAATATCTCCAAGGATGGAGATTCCACATTCTTTCTGGGCAACCTGTGCGGGTACTTGGTCACCCTTACAATAAGAAGTGTTTGCTGATGTTCAGAGGGAATTTCCCGTGTTTCGGTTTGTGCCCACTCCCTCTGGTCCTGTCACTGCATGCTTTGCCACAAGGATGTGCTGCTAGCTTGTGGTCAACGTCATGGCCACCAGAACCCCCAGGTCCTTGCCTGTAAAGCTGCTTTCAAGCCAGGCAGCCCGCAGCAGGCACTGGTGCATGGGGTTATTCAGCCTCAGGTGCAGGATTTGGCATTTCCCTGTGTTGAGCTTCCTGTGTTGAACTTCCTGAGTTCCTGTGAGCCCATGTCTCCAGGCTGTCAAGATCTCTCTGAACGGCAGTATGAACCTCTGGTGCATGAGCCACTCCTCCCAGTTTTGTATCATGTATGAACTTGAAGAGGGTACACTCTGTCTTTCATCCAGGTCATTAATGAAGATATTGAACAGTATTGACTTCAGTATTGATCTGTGCAGTACACCACCAGTGACTGGCTTCCAGCTGGATTTTGTGCCACTGATCACAACCCTATTAAGCCTGCAAGTTCACCCAGTTTCAGTCCACTTCACTCTCCATTTATCTAGCCCATACTTAACCAGTTTGTCAGTGAGGATATTGTGGGAGACAGTGTTGAAAGCCTTCCTGAAGTCAAGATAAACAATATCCACTGCTCTCTCCTCATCCACTGAGCCAGTCGTTTCATTGTAGAAGGCCATCAGTTTTTTCAGACCTGATTTCTCTTTAATAAATCCACGCCGACTACTCCAATCACTTTCTTGTCCTTAATATTTTGGAAACAGCTTCCAGAAGTATTTTCTCCATCACTTTCCCAGGGATTGAGGTAAGACCTGTCATTCAAATAAAGCTTTGAAACTCAATTTGCAAGCATCCTTGCTTCTTACAAACACCTCACTCAGCTTCTGTTAGAAACAATTTTAAATAAACAAAGTTTGTATATCTTTTTTTTTTTAATAGAAATAGCACGGATAATCATTTCACCACACTTTATCCAATATCCACTTACAATTTACAGAAGCATCACATCTATCTATCATTTAACATGGACGTCTGTGATTCCAAGTTTCTTTCCTACTGTCTGTAAGTGATGTATGTGTCTCCTCAAGCAGTTGAACTCTACTAGTGTTTTGATTAAACATGAAAATATTATGTTCAAAGGCAATTTCACTTCCTGTGGAAGTCTATATATTAGACTTAGAAAAAGAGAATTTGGCAGCAGAAAATGATTTTGTAACAACACGGAAGTTTTCACTAAATAGCCACTGTTTGTACTGAATTCCAAAATTTACTACATCCCCCATCCCATGTATTTCTATACATGGAAAATGTCTTTTCTGTCAGATTTTCCACTGAAAGAGACAATCAACTATCTTGTTCACGGTTGTATTCTTGTGAAGCAACTGTAAAAGAGCACAAAGCCAGTTTTTCAAATTGTGCCCACCTCCACTTGCAGGTTTCAGAAAAGTAGATTTATACATTTGAAATTGACAGTTAAATGCTTGTGTGCTTATTTGATTTATATAATATATAATTTTTTTTCACTGAATCACTACATGTATAATCATGTATATTGATGTGTGGACACCAATTGCAATATACAGATAGCTAAGAAATAAACATAGAAAACAATGAAAGAGTTCATGTGGGATCTGATAGATTTACATAGTTGCAGTTTACAGAACAGGTTGTTTGCTCCATTATTCAGAATGCCAAGAGCATAGTTAGCAAAA
>VYXH01002927.1:140701-161486 GCA_013397275.1 Burhinus bistriatus | reverse complement strand
AAAAAAAAAAAAATCATTCTAATCATTCTGGAAGAACTTAATCTAGGAAAAATATATTGAGGGGAATTCTTGTGTGGCTTCACATCAAACTAAGCAAACTACCATCTCAAATGTAATTATGAGAACTAGATTTCTCTGTACTGGTAACTGACTCCGAAGATTAAGACACTGTTTCCTCACTGATAAGGAAATTAATTAAAATAATAAAAGCAATCCTGTTAGCTCAAGTGCTTGCAGTCTTTGGGTCTGGACCAGAAAGACATCAGCTCTTGTCTTGATTTTCTAGGTGTAAGATTGTACGCAGTGTTGTAAGCAGCCCCAGGTTCACTGTAGCCAGATTTCTAAGCAAAGAATACTGAGATTAATACACCCGTAATATTTTTATTGCTATATATATTTAAAATGGAAAAAAAACAAGAGGGAAAAATGGCTGTTGTGATCTGATGTTTGTGTAATTCACAAGCTTTTTCAAACGTTCCTGATGATTTTATGTTGTTCTGGAGTAATGTATAATAAATAACAGTATAAAAACTGAATATCAATTCCTGTAATAATCAGTGTAACACTTAGTCTCGTGCTGATTGCTGATTTCACCATCTTATTTTTCTGGGCTTCTAGCTGTATTGAATTCATTTGAACATCACTGAGGGTTAGTGCCATGACAGTTCAGGACCTGTTGCACTGGACATTGATCAGCTGCATCACGAGTGTGAATTTGGCTGCTTTCAATTCTCTTCTGACATGGCATGAAACTCCTTCCCCAGGAAAATTAATCTGAAAACTACTGTGGGAAGTTGTGTACGGCCCAAAAAATACCACTGAAACACTGTAGAAGAATTGCATGTTGCAGTTTATGAGGCTTCAGCCCTTAGGTACAGATATTCCAAAATCCTAGAGAAATTATTTGAAGGCATGAATGGTCACTGGTCCAGGGAAGAGGCTGGAGGAAGGATTCAAAATGCTCAGGAATGCGGAGCTGAGAGTGGTTGAGGTCATGTCCTCTGCAATCATATAAATTCCAGATGGTGAAAAAGTTCAAAAAACCCAGATTGCTACACTTGAAATGGTTCTGGCCCTATAGTCAGAGGCATGAAACAAATAATCCTACACATGCAGCTCAATGTGGTCCACGCACCTGTTCAGCAGCTCTGAAAATCAGCTGACTCCAGTGATTCTGAAGTTCAATGGTTTTTTCAGCCTTTGTCTGGTCATTCCAAAGAAAATTTTGAAGAAGTGTCTCATGTTTCTGCCTGTTTCAAACACATCTTACCCGATTTCCTTAAATTGTCTGAATAAATCCAATAAAACTGAACAAATTTTCAAGAAAAAGAATGTATTAGTTTAATAATGTGAGAAAAGAGTAAAGCTTCCAATCCATAAGTCATCTGACCAAGCATTCCAGGAAATCCCACTTAAGAGACATTTCTGAATGCTATTGAGTATTCGTTGCCAGACAGGTTATTTTTTTCTGAGGCAAAACTGGTTGTTTTTTTATTTTGCTCCTGTTCTTTAGCGTATTAGCTAGGTAAAAGTTGCACTTGAAGTATTATGCCCTTCATAGTGCCTTGGACTGTAGGATACATCAAATATTATCTGAACAATAAAAACCAAGAAAGTCAGAGACCCAATAAAAAAATAGCAGGAGGAGGAGGAGGAGGTGGCTGTTTTTACAGGACACACCACCCAATGTAGTACTAGAACTCCAATAATCAGGCTATAATCAAATAAAAACTACAGCTGCAAAATAAAACAGAATCTCCAGGTAGAGGGGAGATGAACACAGCTCGGAGCAGAACCCACCCTAGAGCAAATGTCAAGCAACCCTGCAGAACAAACCCCTGGTTAAGCTTAATAGCACGAGATCGTGGCTGCGATCAAATTTTAAATTAAACAGCTCAAGTCGTTAGGAAAGGGAGGGTGGAAGACCACCTAATAGCTTTTCCCACTCCCTCAGAAGAATACAGTGAAGGAGCACCATTAAAAGGGCTTGTTCAGGAGAATGAAATAATCTGCCAAAACACACATTAAAGATAAGGAAGTTTAGGCAATTAACAGTCACGTCATCCGCAAGGAGGAGAGAAACGGTACAGAGGCAGTGAGAGCACTGCTATGTCCATAACGCCTGCATCACCTAAAGAAGAGTTTCGGAGGAATCTGAGATGTGACAGCCTATGCTGCTCCCAGCAGATTGCATACAAGGCACACAACTGTCAACACACTTAAAATGCTATTTTCCGTACTGGAATGGTGTTGATCCCAGAGCTTTTGCCTGATTGCTCTACCTTACCACAGCTAGCCATGGTGTTGACTTTAACCAGAGCTCAGCTATGAGATTATCTATTAGTGAAAGAAAATACTGGTGGAATGAAAATTCCCATTTCTGACTTGTGAAGGATACCTTTCAAAGTTTAAGCCAGACTAAAAAATGGTTGAAACCTGAACCGAGCAGTTAAAATACTCTTGAGTTTAATTAGAGAGACACTGAGATTTTTGGTATGCAGAAGCTTTTAAATTTATTATCCTGATTTATAACAGAGCAGGAAATTAAAAAAAAAAAAAAATCTAATATTTTAATGGAGGACCAAAACTAGTTTTTCCTAGAGCGTTGGTCCAAAGAGGGGACCAAAACTCTTTTGATAACAGGCAAGTATACTTTATGTAGCTTGTAATTTTATCTATCGTGTTATATATATATACACACACACACTCGTATTTGCATGATATTTTAAATACAATTTTTATTAAATTTGCATTAAGTACAAGTAATTGTTTTATATAAAAAAGCATATATACTTCAGGTATATAATTTTGTTTGTTGCTTTCATGATTGTTAGTGGAATCCTGCCGAGCCCCCAACACTGTTCACCATGCCTGCAGCAGAAAAGCAGGTAGTATCAAGAGAGGAGCTGATGGGCTGCCCCTTGGGCTGCTGTTTGACAGTATTCATAGCCAGGCCAGTGACATGGCCTTGGCTAGTAGAAGTCCTTGTCAGGCTGATGTTCTGCCTGTGGTGACAAGAGGCCCACTGTCACATGCACTGCACACGTTGGATATTTTTAATTCTCTCAGCCTCCCAGAGCTGGAGATCTCTCCTCTACTACTGTTCTCAGCTGTGGAAAGGGGAACCTGCAGAGGCCCATGGTGCCTAAGAAGGCAGGTACATAAGCTCTCAGGATGTGCCTAAATGGGTTTGGTTGCTCCAGGCGTGTGAGATCCCAACACCAGTTTGTACGGAGCATGGTGGAGTACCACATGGGGCACTGCCTGTATGGGCTGCTTTTGCAGAACCATTATGGGTGCATTACCTGGGTGCTGCAACATCCCAGAGAGGGTGTCAGGGACTGGGCAGTACCCCCAGCCAAGGCCTTTGGTCGGTCTGGACTGTTTAAGCACGGAAGAGGTCCAAAAACCAGAAGGGAGCACTTTGGTGATTCCTTCTACACATTTCCTCTTTTAATGAAGTAATGAGCCCTTCTCTTTTGTTTTTAATCTCTTTTGCCACTGGTTCTCTCTTGCTCTCTCTCTAACTCACTAGTTTTAGCCAGCCCATCTGTCTACCATGTTCACAGGATAATGCCATCTACAGGTTATTGCTGATGCCTGCAAATTCTGCACATCCCTGCAAGTCCTACATGTGTGACCTAGAAATTAATTTATGATCACACCGGAATAAATAACATGCATCCTTGTACTGCACTATTACAAATGAATACATGAAAAATACTAAAAAATGGCCCATGCCGATTAAAAATTGTATGGGGAAGGGTGGAGAGAGATGTATTAGCTCACTTACATCACAGTCAGCCTAGGCAGGTCTCCTCCTACTTGTGTGATAAGCTTTTTCCATTATAGTTATAGAATCAAATAGAAAATTAGAGTTAATTATGGATCCACTTGGAAAAAAGGAAGCAAAGGACTTCTGGTGCCAAGCAACATAGGTAGGCTTCTTAAAGAAGCCATCCCTTTGATTTCATTGCCACAGTTGTTGCACCACCTTCCAACGTGAAGGCCAGAAAAATCAGCTCCCTCTGGGGTACAGAAGGGACAGCAAGCCCGCAGCATCTACTGATATCAAAGCAGCAGCTCAGGTGTTATTTACCGTTAACCATTGGCGGTGGCCCTGCACAGTTGCAGTACAGCCGCACACGAAGGTGCCGCCTGCCTTTCCGTCCCAGAGTGAAGGACTCCAGTAGGGTTCCGCAATGTTAAAGACAATATTTCTGACAAGATATTTCTAGCTTCAACATTCAGGCTGTCACGGCTGTTGTCAGTTCAAAGCAGGCTCTCTTTCCTCTCAAGGCATTACATAACCACCAATTTTGTTTTCCACATTTACCAGAAGCTGCCAGCAAGAAAACAAATCACTGGAGGATATAGCAGTTAAAATACCAAGGCCTGGCTTTTATTTCTCCTCATTTTTACCTCTTTTCTTATTTTCCTCTCCCCACGCAGGTGACCAGGAAAGGACATTTATCATTAGATTTGAGATTATACATCTCACATTTAACTTCAAGTACAGTAATGTAATGAAATTGTGATTCATAACCAAGGAGAAAGAAGGGAACCATAATTTGAAAGAAGAGTGAAATCAGTTGATTAAAACATGCAAAAGCAGCAATTTGTTGAAAGGTCTGAATCACTTAGCAGTACACCAGATTCAGAAGAAATATACTGACGTTTATTTAACGTTGTCACTTAATTTGTGATCATCTGGGAGTATATCTGGCGCTTCACAAAACACATTGCAAAGTAAACCCCTGCTCAAAAATCAAGCAAATCAAAGGCCTTTTTATCCTGCAGTTGAGATGGTGGTGTGAATACCACACCTATGAAGAACTACACTAAACTTCATTTAGAGAAGATGAGAGTAATGAGGAAAAGGGAAGAACTACAGCTTTGCATTATAAAAATTGTTATCTGCCTTAGCTCTGCAAGTTCTCCATGTATCAGAGTTCACACAAGCCCATACTAAAGCTTTGCAACTAGAAGGGTTCAAAATTATTCAGATCAATACAGACCAAAATAGCTGTATGAGAAGTGTTTTCAGTTCAGAGTTGGTGTTACTGCCAAAACAAAAGAAAAAAAGGGGGGGGGGGAAATATGCCTTCAACCTCCAGCCAATTTTAAGCTTTTTTAGGTCCATATACAGGCTTATTACAAATGATCTACAAGCAACTGTAGACCTTTCACACTTGGGGAACTCCGATCTCCTTAACCGAACAATAGAGATTTCATGTCAGGTTCTCTTGTATTATAATTCCCCAGGACAGAATATATGTACAGAGTTTAATAACATGGGGTCCTGGAAGATACTACAATAAATACAGCTCATCTTAAATGAGGGGCAAGGAGACCTCTCCCTGGGCTCTGTGGCAGAGTCTGATAACACCGAAGTACATGGATTATCCTCCTAGCTGGGAACTGCAGCACACAGCACAGCATGTCTTACACCAGATGTCACTCTATCATGCATGATGAATATCACATCTCCATTACAGTCCTGCCCTGCTAAAATCTGCATATATGATGTTGCAGCAAAAAGCATCACCTAACATTCAGTAAATCCGTTTCCCTATGTTCCGATTAGCAAAGCGAATTTTCTTAGACCTAAAGAAAGTGCTAGCATCCTTCTTTCCTCCCAGCTGTGCAGGATATTACTGCCTTTTAAAACAGGATGCAACCTAAAAATGAGAAGCTGGTTGTGTCAGGCTTATTTCTATTCCTACTTAGAGAAATAAAATTTTGCATCCTCTTTTCTCTCACTTTTCCTCTCCCTTTCACACAGGGAAAGCCATGCGCTTACAGACACAAAAATGGACATGCGTTTCTCCATTTACAAAGGGCTTAATTTAGTCCTTGAGTATGCACAGAGATCCTCCCTGCAGCAAAGTGATGTCAGACTGTGTGTACCCCTGCAGTATATGGAAATCCTGGTTACCATGAGAACCAGACTGCTTCTTTGCTGAGGTTTCCGCACACTGCTATGAAGACGCGCCTCCATTTTGCCACGCTGAAGCAGCTGAGCTGCAGGATGCCCTGTGCCAGGCTGGGTGGCCCTGACACTCCTGCCCTCCTGCCAGTGGGCCTCAGCTAGCTCCAGCTCTGCCACTGAAATGTGAAAGTGTCCAATAATCAGGATTACATTTTTGAAGCAACATCCTTGCCAACTATATTTCTTCCCCTCCTCTGCCCTCCATCCTGGAAAAGAAAATAAAGTAGGAAGCTGCTTGGACTCGAGGCAGTATTAGAGCACACAATATTTTATTGTATTAGGAAAGAAATCAAAGCTATACCACCACAGTGAGATCTCAGGGGAGATTTATGTCTCCAAGCAGCCATTTTTCCAAATGCTGCGTACACATACAGCCTTTCTGAACACAATTAGAGCAAATACTACTGTGATAAACCAACTTTGTGCTCCCATGCTAAAGGAAAAGGTCCGTTTCCCTTTCCACTGCTTTGCTGGGGATACAAACCCAACTTCTTCAGATACAGAAGTGCTTCGAGCTGATCAGTGAAAAAGGAAAATGCTGTGTTTTTTCCTCTGCAAGCATGATCTCTAGAAAAAAAAATCTTTGTGGCAAGACACTGAACTACATAATATGCTTAGGCTGTAATGAATGAAAAGCCTTTATCACATTCTATAATTAATAGACGTATAATATAGCAACAGGTAAGCTAACATTCATTAGAGGAAAGTGCTATAAGGGAAATAGTTGTGTGTATTCCTGCTGGCTAACACAGAACTGATGGACCAGACAACCAAACCTAAATCAAAGCATAATGCCCCAAAAGCACTGCATATCAATGTAAGCCATAAAAAGCCGGGTTTAAATGGCCTAATTGCAGCATTTAATTTTTCTTTAGCACTCTGGAGAGCATTTGGGAGTCACAGAGACTCTTTCACAAGGAGCTAGAACCTCACATGTCTGCCACTGCAGCCCTATTACCTAAAGCTATCAGCTCTCTCTTTTCTCTAAGGAAGCCAGTCAATTAGCAATTAGGTTAAACTCAGCTCACCTGTTTTTAACATGTGCTTTACTTGCATGTTTTGGCTTCCTTGTCAGACACAATGTAGGCTTCTGTGCCTGAAATCTGTTTTTTCTAACTGTATCAGCTAGCCTAGAAAAAGATATTAGCTCACTCTTACAAACCTGACAGCTGATTTTAAAAAAAAAAAATAATAAATCTTTCCTTTTAACATTATGAGAGAATGAATGCAAAACAGCCATGAGCATGGTTGACTCAGGACTAGTTTTCAAATTTGAACGAATGGCACAGCAATTTTTTTCCTGTTTACCCAGTGCTACTCAACATAGAGCCGCACAGTTCTTGATTCAACCAGTAGAGGACAGTGGTGAATATACACACTGTCAAGCCTGTCACTCATATTTTATATACATGAAGCAACTCCTCTGCATGAAGCGCTATGTTTCTTCCATCTCAAAAGTCAGTTCACATTTATGAAATCTGTACATGTCAAAGGAATGCAGATTACAAATGTAAATAATTATGCTTCATGTAAGTGGAGGGTATTTCTTATTTATGCAAAGCACCACTTGGGTCTCACTCAAAGATCTTGACTTGGTCTTTGTTCAAGAGGCTTCAAAGGTTTTCCTAAACAAAAGACAGGCCTACACTGCAAATCCAATAAGCATTTTGCTTATGTTAGGAATGCAGGACAGGCCTCTCAGTGTAATTATTTCTGTTCTTTAATATAATCCAGAGTCCAAGAAGGCAGTGAAGTTGCACAAAAGTTCACAGAGCTTTAGCCTGCATCAGGAGCAGTTGCAGTACCCACGCTTTCAGGAACAAGTTGTAGAAGAATACAGATCTATAGGCTTTTCAGCTTTTCAGAAAAATTCTATAGTTGCTTTATCTACCTCAGTCCAGACTCTGTATGCTTTTAGTGAAAGCCATCCGGATTTCTTGTGCAAGTACATCTGTATCTAAAGCCCCTGGACTGCGAGTTCACTAAGCTAAAGACTGTGGCTTATTTTGACATGTAGAAAACATTCCTATGAAAAAAAAAAAAAACAACCAAAAACCAAACCCAAAGCAACTCAAACTTAGCTGCATGTTCCATTTTCAGTGACAGAGCTATAACACTTTATTGGTACTTGCAATATTATCTATCTTGGCCTTATGGCCCGAGGTTTTTTGTTGTGGTTTTGTTTTTGCCACTTCAATGCCAAGTTAAGTAACGTACAACTGAGTTAAAAACTTTATACGATTTCCCAACGCAGAGCACACAGGCAAAATATTTTGTGTTTTCACTCACTTAAAGAATAGTAGCTTGAGGACCATCCTCAGAGAAGTTACAGGCTATATCAACCAGAAATAACATTTCAATGTTTATGTAAACTGTATTGCATGAGAGAGCACAGCTCACCAATTTCCATCATGTTACATTTTCAAAGTGACATTCTACAAAGCCCTGAAGAGACTAGCACATAACAAAGAGTGTCTGCCAGGGTCCCGTCTCTTCAGATTCATCTGCAGCAATACAAAACACCTATTAATGGAATATGTAAAGAGTGCTTGTTTACAAGGGGAAATGATCAGGAAACAATTTCTAAAGACGATGAAATAAAGAGACAAGACTTCACTCATAGGAGTATTTAATCAACAAATATCATAGAATCACAGAATCATAGGATGGTTTGGGTTGGAAGGAACCTTAAAGACCATCTAGTTCCAAACTCCCTGCTATGGGCAGGGACACCTTCCACTAGACCAGATTGCTCAAAGCCCCATCCAGCCTGGCCTTGAGCAGTTTTGTGTCAGAAGGGGCACAGGGATGGGGCATCCACAACTTCTCAGGGCAACCTGTTCCAGTGTCTCACCACCCTCAGAGTAAAGAATGTCTTCCTAATATCTAAGACAAATCTACCTTCTTTCAGTTTAAAACTGTTACCCCTCATCTTATCACTACACTCCCTGATAAAGAGTCCCTCCCCATCTTTCTTGTAGCCCACCTTTAGGTACTGGAAGGCTGCTGTAAGGTCTTCCCGGAGCCTTCTTTTCTCTAGGCTGGACAACCCCAACTCTCAGCCTGTCTTCATAGGAGAGGTGCTCCAGCCCTCTGATCATCTTCATGGCCCTCCTCTGGACCTGCTCCACCAGGTCCATGTCCTTCTTATGTTCAAGTGCTTCTCCTTGCAAATATCTAGCTCATATTCTGATCTTTTAGAGCATTGAAAAATATCTATATTCAATTAACACATGGCATATTGAGAGTTGTGATTAATATTTTCTTTTCAGGAAATGGAATATTCACCAGCTACAGAAATAAATGACTCTCTGGTTCGCTTCAGCATATATTTGGATTTTGAGTTTTGCATTAGGTTGCTGTTTGATTCTTTCCAAATGTGTAAGAGTTACAGGATCAACTATAATTGCAGGAACAGGGGCATGACAGCAAGCATGGATCAAAACCTAGGCATTCCAGAGTCTACAGAGTGTCTGAAGTCCCATAGGTCTTGGAATTATGTCAGAATCTGAAATTGCCTTTTAAAAAATGCATGCCTCTCTAGACTTCACAGCTGCAAAGGTAAAGAGAGTGCAGCCAACTCAGTGGCACTAAGTGAGCCCGCAGACAGTCTGAATGAATCACGCTCGGAGTGGTGACCTATCACCAGCATCTCCCATCCAAGCCTAGTTGCTGCAGGCGCTCCTCTCAGCAGCAGACTCTTAACGGCTGGGCGGACTCCTCTTACAGAAGAGCAGAGCACCTAGCCATGTTAATTTGGTCCCAGTGGAGTTTGCCATAACAGTGAGTTTAAAGGTGTCCATATGACCTCCAAATTGATTTGTATTCCTGGCAGGTGCGAGCCATTGCATGATTTTCAGTAACTTGATTTGTGCGTCTAAATCACAGGGAAACCATCATAGCTGAAATCTCTTTCTTATTCATACGTTTTTTCCTCATCTAGCAATACTTAACAGACAATAGTCACTAGGTAATATATGCTGTGCAGAAGTTTTACTTATATCTGTATAAACTATCCATATTTATATCTATAAACTGAGGATTTATGTTTTCAGATTATTGATAAAAGGAAAAACCTCTCGCATTGATGCAGAAGTCAAGGAATAGTTACACTAGTTCTTCCCTAGTTTGAATTCTACTATCCCATTGCTTCTCTGTACAGCAAAGCAACTACCAAATGCTGTTAAGATTGTCTATATATCAACCCACAGGAACAGAAAAAAAATCTAAAAGCTCATATCTTTTTTCAGTAGACTGACCTGTGGAAAAAAAAAGGGGGGGGGGGGGAAGAAAAATTAGCACTTTAGATTTTTACCTCTTTCTTGTTTTTACTTCTCAAAGAGCAAGGGTGATTGTTTCCTGGAGTGAAAACAAAAGGTTTAGTATCTTTATACCATGAAGAAAATTCACTGAGGCTGTTTGTGAGAAGCAGGAGGAGAGAAGGGGGCTGCCTAAATGCAAAGAAAGAGACACTTGCTCTGCCATCTGTTCCTGTGCACTGTCACCAGGCTGCTCTGGAGTGTAAGAGGCAGCTGCTCCCTTTTCCAAGACTTAACATGAGATATTGGAAAGAGAACACCCACCCTCCAATTCTGGCCGTGCCCACAAAGGATCACAGTGAGTAAGTTTATGGTACCCATTTATTTGTGATGCAGCCCCTGGTACAATTCCTGTGACTGTGCTCTGCTGCCTCTTGTGACAGTGGCAAGCTGCATTTTCCTCTCAGGAGCAAACGCAAGTGGATTAACACTATCACACTCTGCTCAGTAGTCTTTGCTTTTCATACATTACCCTCCCTGTGTTTTGTGTCAAAGATGATTCAGCAACTTGGTCCTAAGTTCAGAAGCAAACAAAGGGCTGCTTAAAGGAAGGAAATGAACAAAAGCCCCATTTGTTAAAAGGGAAAATAAATAACAGTCTGGCTGCTAAATGAAAGGAAGCGAGACCAATGAGGGATACAAAACTTAGGATACCAGCTGCTAGAGTATGAACTGGGACTAAGGTTTGCCTTTGCCATCTGCAGAGTGCATTTCCTCAGCCTAAGAACTGGATCTTTGCTTTGCCAACATCACGGCGTCCAAGTGTAAGTGCACCTTTGTGTTCCTTTGTTTTTTAAAGCATTCAAAGAAAGTTAATTTAATGCTATTCATTTAGAAGTCTTTGTCCCTGTCACTTTCTACCAGCTTTCTTATCTCTTTGTTTCCAATAGCTCAGATTAAGTTTTCTCCATTGAGTAATCAAGATTTATAGGAATCGCAAGCCAAGACTTAAGTGTTTGGTGACTGGGGTATTTCTGTCTTGCTTTGTTTCATTTCTGTTCATAATTATGTTTTCTTTCTCTAAGAAGGCTGGATGAGATGACACTTCTTAAAGGAAAGGGGTAATTCCTTCTTCTGGAGGTCAGCTGAGCTGGCCCAGAGAAAAGACAGCTTCCAAAACAATCTGCTGCAGGAGGCAGGAAAATATTGCTAGTAGTCAAGAACCTTGCATTGGATTTATGTGGCAAAGTTTTGGTGGCCGGGCCGGGACAGCTGCAGGGATGACTTGCTTCTGTGAGAAGACACCAGAAGCTGCCCCTATGTCAGACAGAGCCAGTTCCAGCTGGTTCCAAGATGGACCCACTACTGGCCAAAGCTGAGCCCATCAGTGTTCTCATGCCAGAGAAGGTCAATGTGCCCTAAGGAAGCCACAGCCTGTGGAGAGCCCACACTGGAGCAGGCTCCTGGCAGGAACTGTGACCCATGGAGAGAAGCCCATGCAGGAGATTGTGACAGATCCACCTCAATGCTTTGAGCACTTAGACCCATCCCATCCCTCCAGCTCTGCCGCACCGGTCAGTTGTGGGCATCATATGATATCGTTGCATGGCTCTGCTCGTGAATTGGTGCTGTGCTCACCCCCCGCCCCACTCCTAACACTTTAAAACTAGATTGTCTGAGACACCTAAATATTTGTGTTTCGATAGTTTACTCTTCTAATAATTTGACAGAAACTGAAGATTCATAGAAATTTACAGCTAATTTAAAAAATGCTTCCTCAACACCTATCTACACATCAAGTTCACTAATTTCACTAACAGGAAAACCGACTGTAAGGCACTTCTCAAGTAATCATACCTGGCATGCACGTCCTCCTGCTTTACACTGTTTCATGCCTCCACCAAAACTCCTCGTAGGAGTCTTCTCTGCAGTGGAAGTCCTAGCCCAAGTGCTTCTATCAAAATATTCAAGGCTGAAAATGAGTGCTTTTAAACAAAGCCCAGAAACCCTTTCTCCCTTCATGTGGAATTCCCTGTGTCTCTAGCATCAAATAGCAGTGACTTCCCTTCTCACCCAGCAAAGCACATAAGCATATGATTAAAGATGCACACAGTCTCATATGAATGAGCTGAGGCGCTTTGACTCACAACAGATGAGTAAAGGATTAATTTATTACATTCACTTAGATCAGGATGCTGTCCACATAGGCAAGATGGGAAGCATGAAGGCTTTTTCTTTTTCACAGAATCACAGAATGGTAGGGATTGGAAGGGACCTTTGGAGATCATCTAGTCCAACCCCCCTGCCAAAGCAGGTTCACCTAGAGCAGGTTGCACNCTTGTTGTCTACCAGGACTCCCAGGTCCTTCTCCGCAGAGCTGCTTCCCAGCAGGTCAACCCCTAACCTGTACTGGTGTGTGGGGTTATTCCTCCCTAGGTGCAGGACCCTACACTTGCCCTTGTTGAACTTCATTAGGTTCCTCTCTGCCCAACACTCTGGCCTGTCCAGGTCTTGCTGTATGGCGGCACAGCTTTCTGGTGTGTCAGCCACTCCTCCCAGTTTTGTGTCATCAGCAAACTTGCTGAGGGTATACTCTGTCCCCTCATCCAGGTTGTTGATGAATATGTTGAACAGGACTGGACCCAGTACTGACCCCTGAGGAACACCACTTGTCACAGACCTCCAACTAGGCCCTGTGCCACTGATCACAACCCTCTGAGCTCTGCGATTGAGCCAGTTCTCAATCCACCTCACTGTCCACTCATTAAACCCACACTTTTTAAGCTTACCTATGAAGATGTTATGAGAGACAGTGTGAAAAGCCTTGCTGAAGTCAAGGTAGACAATGTCCACGGCTCTTCCCTCATCTACCCAGCCAGTCATGCCATCATAGAAGGCACCATCATAGAAGGCTATCAGATTGGTCAAGCATGATTTCCCATTGGTGAATCCATGATGACCACTCCCAATAGCATTCTCTTCCTCCCCATGCTTAGAGATGACATCCAGAATAACCTGTTCCATCACCTTTCCAGGGATGGAGACAAGGCCGACTGGCCTGCAGTTTCTCAGGTCCTCCTTCTTGCCCTTTTTGAAGACTGGTGTGACATTGGCTTTCCTCCAGTCCTCTGGCATCATCTCTCCTGTTGTCCATGACCTTTCAAAGATAATGGAGAGCAACTTCACAATAATATCTGCCATTTGTTAAAACAAGAAGGAAATGGGCATGTTTCATTTGCACAACCCTGATTCCAGAAGGCAAGAATATCTGTACCTATGTCTACCTATGCATTATGCTATAGATTGCAGTGGGAAAGGCACATATAGAAAAATAATCTTTTGATGTGGATATTCAATTCTGGATGGTGATGTCTGGGGCTGTGAGTTCTGTGGAAATGCAGAAAGGAATTGTTTATACTCATGCAGACCTATGACAATAATTAATGGTAATTATGTTCCCATTTTCAGTCCATAAGAAGACATATTTTAGTGAAATCAGGGATGACAAGGCTTGGGTTCTAATGCAAACCTTACAAATGTATGTAGATGCAAATAGCTAGTCACCATGAGGAATCTGCCAACCAATGTTCAGAATAGCCCAGCCTATTTCTAATATATCTGAAATCTGAATTTGTTTTGTTTCCATGTTATTTCAAGTGAGTAGGAATTTATTTTTCAATTGTTTCTGGAACATGGTGTATTCAAAAGCCTGGTCTAATTTATATAATTACATATAAAGATATATGTGCATGTGCATACATATGCATTATTTCTCCCTACAAATCTTACCTCTCTTCTAACATCAAATCATTAGCCTACAACACAGAACCACACATCCTTATCTCATTCTTTTGCATGTTAAAACCTAATCTGAATGATTATTTGTTTCCAGAAGCGTATTGCCTTCTCTTGGCAGTTGTCCTGTATTGCTGCAGTTTCTGGTAGTCTGTTTGTGACAGGTTGGCAGTAACATTTGAACTCTCTTAGAGTGCTTATGTTAGCAATATCCATTAACTTGCACCTATAAATAAGGTTTCTTTTTAGAAATCTGGCCTGTTTTACGTCCCCATTTCTGTCAAAGTGAAAGCATAAGGGAAACTGAGCACTTTGGTGCAGAATCACTCATACCCTGTAATTTACTTACGTATTCTAGGACTGAAAACTACGTAGAAATGTAATGAGATGTTTAGTTAGAGTTATTAAAATTGTTTCATTAATCAACAAACATGCTTTTTTTTTTTTCCCTACATCTGGGACATATTGTAAATATTCAAGTAATTCAAAACCGCATTTTGTGACTGTTGTTATGTGAAGATGGTTAAACATATCTTGTGAAAATAGGAATTGTATTTCTCCTCAACCCATGCAAGTTTTCACATATTCTCATTTGCATCAGCAGTACGGTACCTGTCCTTTGCATCTGATTTATATTCTGCTGTAGTTTACTCTGTGGACTGTCGCCAACCCCACCCTCAAGTTTTGCTCTTTTGTACAAATATCATTACTTTTCCAGGGTATTATAACAATGACATTTATTTTGTGTAATCCATACCTGTAAAACTGCATCATCTCAAGTTTCTTCTCTCTATCTGTGTTAATATCCTACAGCAAACAATCAGGAATGCGCTTTTTCATTTTTACTTGTCTGACTCCATGGATGCTGTACTTTTACTGAGTAACATTAATACTATTATATACTCCTGCTTTAGATATAACTTTTGCCTCCTATCTGTAGTCTTCTTGTTGCACTTGGATATGACCTATGTCCACTATATCTTACATTATTTCCGCGGCTGCTTCTCCCACAGGCCCCCCTCCCCCTTTTAGAAACTTTCATATTCCTTTTTCACTGAGCATCTTTTACTGTCTAGCTATTTAATTGTAGAATATATGCCTACCCTAGTCCCCCCAGAAAGTTTCCTTTTTCATTCCTCATTCTTTTATGAAGGACATGTTCTTCCTTGTTTCTTACAAAGGGCGGGACCCAGCTTTTCAAAACAGGTGTTCAGGATCTTCCAATGAAGCTTAAAAGAACAAAAGGTCAAATTCAGCTGCAATGGGTAATGTCTTGTCTTAAAGGGAAGAATTTGATCCCAAATACTTTTAAAAAAGAAAAGGAGGGCAGAAAAGATAAAAAAAAAAAGGGCAAGCAAGCATGTGAAGAAAAGCATGTCTAGGTAAGTAACTTGCCTTTATCAACATTTTTTTTTTTTTTATTAAAAAGACAAGTCTGAAAGATGACATAACAAGCTAAAGACTATGATGCTGCAGTAGGCAGTGGTGAAGTTGTTTTTAAAAGATGATGTTTATGGACTTCTTTTTTTTAAGGATGCATTGGAAGGATATTTAGTTTAAAAAAAAGAAAATATTATATTACTAAATAAAGCGCTTGCCTCTTCCAGGTATGTACAGGTACAAAACTTCCCAGTACAAAAAAAGGAGAGAATTTGTATCCCTAGGGATAACAGATTCCCTGGAATGGGAAAGGAAGAGGAATAAATTCTGTCCACTTCAGAGCTATAATGTTTTTTCAGTTACATCTCTCCACTGGAGAGTCTCATACAAGAAGTTCAGATGACTGAGGGATCAGAAGATACTGCTTCAGCTACGTGGTATCTCTATTGCTGCTTTATGATCTGTGAGGGTCATTACTTTCACTACTTTCATAATGTTTGTGTTGGTAATCTGTAAACCAGTATTCTATAGTGACTCCATTTTGTAGCTGCAGTCATATTCTGCTTAGGCTGGGACAAACATGTACATAATAAAAATAGTGTAAACTCATTTGAAAAAGACAACCAGACTTTCAATTATTTTAGATGTTTTCCAGGGAACAGCACCTAGAGAATTAACAGAAGCATGTGGAGGAAAAAAAAGAAAAAGTAAAAACTCTTCTTCTTGTGTAATTCCTTGCAGTTTACCTCTACTTGAGAATTATAGTTTTTCAGTGCAAGCTGGTAGAGCATTTATTTGATTTGTCACTGTTTCATCTGAGAGAGCTTGTATTTTCTCATAAAACTACTGAAGGAAAAAAATCAAGGCAAGATGATAGAAAGTAACTTTCTCCATCCAGTTGCCCCACATTTCTGAAAAATGGGATATTGAGGACCAAACACAATCTAACCTTTGTAGATCAATGCCCTCTTTAATTTAAAACACCACACTCCTATCAGCTGCTATCGATAAATTAAGACATAACCGTACTACATATTCCTAGATCGTTAGAAGACTCTGAGGCAAGAAAAAAAACAAACCCTCAGTCAGCAATGGCATTCATTCAAATTATTAAACTATCCTTTCTCAACTGGGTAAAGTCTAAAGTAGGATGGTGCACAATGGTGTTGATTAAGTTATTGTACAGCTCTCTTCTATACTACTATATAACTGTAGACTGATGATGTAACACTGAGAGGATTTCTGGTCTTTGAGCTACTTCACTTTATCAAATGTGACTAGACAAAATGTTGTTTAATTTTATTCCTTTCAAACCCTGCATGTAATGAAGGGGACTAAATCTTGAAGTCCAGTTTTCACTTCCAATTTACCTTAATAATATATATGCTATGCCTGTAATATCTGCCAGCTGAGGTTCTAAGTTGCCCCATGTAGCATCTAGAACATTAAATAAGTGTTTCCACAATATCAGGGACACATTTTACTAATGCCCCAGTGAAGGCTAATGTTATACTGCAGTGATCTCTTAGCCAACCCTATACAGAGCAAGTCCTGAGAGAATACATATTAAATAAATTAATTACACTTCATCTATATTAATTACATGTTAATCTCACTATCTTTTCCCTCCACCACCTGTCACATGATATGGCACAGTTAGTCAAGTCACAACTGGTAAACAAAATTATAAAAATGGGATTTGTAAGGATTATAAAATAACCGGATAATATCATCACCAGTGGCATTTACTGTACAAAACCAGGGGTTTTTTTCCCCATGCAATTTTGTATCACACCAGCTGCTTATCACAAAGGTGAGGTAGGAATTTCCCCTATACATCCAAATAAAGAAATGATAGATTTGACATCCAAGAAGACTACTCTCCTAGCAGAATGTAAAACAGCCTAAGGCAAGGGAGTACAAATTAAACACATAATGCCATTCATTACTTAGGACTCTCATGTATTGATGAAAAAATGCCATTTGTCTTGCTCTTATTTATGACACTCACCTTGTAAATTTTATGCCTCACTTTGAGCTTCATATTTGGAATAACACAAAAATTGTTGAGATAGGGAAGTCAAAATCTTGTTCAGACAGGTTCCACTTGCAAGTAGTGATTCCAAATGGTTTTGGAGCCTGTACAGCCTCTGAGCTTGTGCATGTTTGTAGCTGCAACTACCTTTCTGGTTGTTGTTTATGAATATAAATAGTGAAGACTGAAAGCTAGAAGTCTCCAAACAGACATCCCATTAAAAAAAAAAGAAAAAGGCAGCTGTACAACAGCTCCATCCTTAAAAAGTCTGATTCTCTTTTAAATAAAGAAATTAATCAATTCCCATCACAACCCGCCTAATGCCTGAATTTTGCAGCATACCTAAAAGTCAGTAGGTGAGTCAACGGCATAATTCACCTTTAGAATCAGAAATCCCATCTCCATTGCCTCTGCTATAATTGTATACTTAGTAGTGCTGCACAGACGGAGTAGAGCAATCAAAATCAGAGAACAAGTCAGCAGGGATCTGAAGGACTGGTGACAAGGGCAGCAACAGACGGATGCTGCAGAGGAGGGCCTAATGCACCTTGCGACTATATAATAATGTCAAGAAGATGTATTGGTGAGCGGCACGCGAAGCATGACAATCAACCATAGCGATTTCATCTTGCACGTGTTACTGCCCTTTATGTCCAAACCTTTTCTGGCAATCTAAGCGATGCCGGGGTAAGGGTTCGGGCAGGACAATTCTTTATACATACATATAAATGCAATATGACTGTGTAATGTTCATTTTTTAGCACTGTTGCTGGCGTGATTTAGGAGCACGACAGCTAGCATTATCTCAGACTCCCAAGTATGGTTTTGAGGACGACGCAGGCTAGAGACTGTTACACCATTTCTAGTCAGTTTTATGTAAGATAAGATTTGTTTTATTTTAAGGACACAAATAAAAGCTTTTGTTATAAGCACAGCCCTTGGCATGGCTTTTCCCCCATCTCAATTAGTATTTTCTCAGGCTATGCTCAGACAGATGATCCTTGACCTTTTCTACTCACTTATGTGTAGTATACGTATGACAAACCACGATGAGCTTAATAAAAGCCCAAGGTCACCTACATGAACTTTAATCTTTACCAAATGTATATGGTCTTTATAAACAGAATTTGAAAGGTTGGAATGATGATTTAACACCATTAAAAAACCTAGCTTATTAAAAGCCATATATGGCAGTGGTTGATTACTGCAATATGCTGCATTCATGTGTTTTCTATTAATAGAAAGACCAGTTCTTCAACTGTTACTTATTCATATTGACACTAGTGCATGCTAAATGGAACAAAGTGTGTCAGCTATGTTTTTTGTATAAAGAACTACTTCTGATGAGACTGGAGGGCAATGGTTTGAATCCACTGATCTCATTTTTGTGCTTTTGATTCCTTAGAATCACCCACAGTTATGGAAATGCTACAGATTTGCCTCTGTCTTGCTGTAAAGGTTAAAACTGAAAGTGGTTCATTCGATCAAGTAAAATTTTACATGTGTTTTCATTATCAGTTCAGTTTTGAGGGATTAAATGTTTTCTTCTAATAAAGAGTTTTAAAATCAGAATCAACTTAAAATGTCTTTGCCATAAATATTTCTTCAGCTTGAAACTACACACAGAATCAAGTGGTAATCGTGGCCACAGTATGGCTATTTGGTTGGCGGCCTGTTTGAGAAAGAATAGCACAATCTAACTAAAAGAAATTGGATTTCCTGTTTTTTACTAAATTCTTGTATTTCCACCATCTATGCAGCACAAACTTTGCTTGTTACCCACATGTGTACACACACATTTGGACAATATTTTTTTAATTCTGTTGGCAGATGAGCAAACTGAAGAAGAATGACTGCTTCCATAATACATTTGGAAACTTACTGAAATAAAAAATTTCAATTGGAAAAATACTTTTGTTGGAAGAGACAGCTCTGTCTACTACTAAAGTATCTGGTAGGAAAGTGTTCTGAATTTTTCTGTGAGAAGAATTTTTCTGTTACAGTCAGACATTGAGCTGCGATAATTTTAAGATTGATTTATTATTGACTATTATATTATGACATTCAATTAAATATGATGAAAATGAATGAGATTTAATCACAAAATGTTATTGTGTAATTAAAATGTTTATTAGTTCTAATTGAAGAAACCTTTTTGTTTCATGAGAAATTTTTAATTTCTATTGTATTTTACAGTTCAAAGTAAATTTTCAAATAATCAGTAAGGCACAAAATAGATTTTGTATACAAAGGAAACGTATTTACAGCTTAATAAAATGAACAACTTGGATCAGCAAAATCCAAACTATTAATGCTTTATTTTACTACGTGAAACTTTCTGCCTAAAACATATTTCTTGGTCTTCAGTGCAACTGAGACCACATGAACTTCAGCTTTCTTAATCCTTTAAAAATCCAGATGCATGCCCTGTTTGCAAATTTATAGTGGCTTAATCATTATCAGAAACTGATAAAGTATATTTGTAAAACAGAAACATAGAAAAGATATTGCATGCAAACTTAGGTATTTTGAATGTATAGACATCCTCTAGCACTCACAACTTTGGATCTTTATTAGAAAGGCTCCACATAGTATAAGAACGTAATCTAGCAATCTCTGTTGGCTTTCACTAAGTATGTATGCAACTTGTGTGTCACCGGGAATAGCATTCAAAGACCTACTGTATGTGTTCATCCAAGATCATATGTTTTTTCTAATACATGCTTATTTTATCTTAAAATATTTGTCTTTACTTAAAAGGTTACTTGTTCTCTTGTACTTAAACATTTACATTTGTCATTGTGGTTTCGCTGGCAGAGAAACTGGGGTTATGTACATGTTGCCATTTGTCAAAATACTGATGTAATATGAAAAATCTGCATTTTCTGCTTCTGCCCATCAGACTTCTTTCAAAAGCCTCGTGTCCTGTGTCTTTTTAAAGATAAAGCTAAAAGAGCAGAAGATATTAAAATCAGTTGTGAGGAAAACTGGGTTTTGTGTAGAAGTGTGGTTATAGCTGCTACTTGAAACATGCAAGAGCTCAGCAGAAACAAAAGAAACCAGATACACATATACTTACATATATACACACAGCTGCACCTGTGCTTGTTTGTGTATATATCTCTACAATATATACATATAAAATGCTGAGGACAAGAAGACAGGTCTATTGATTTATCTGTTTACTAGTATTCTATTGAAGTCTTCAGGCTTGCTTATTGTGCATCAGGTATTTCTCAGCAGTTATTCACTGGATGTCACAAGATCAACTCTAAAGTCCAGATGATGAAAGCTAGTAAGTCTATTCTTAAAAAAAAAACAAAA
>VYXH01002927.1:101111-140624 GCA_013397275.1 Burhinus bistriatus | reverse complement strand
AAACAAACAAACAAAAAAAACCCACAAAACCACAAAACAAAAAATCCCCAGTCATTCTCCTTGCAGGTAAATAGTCACTCCACAGACAGTTTATTTCTAAAATAATTGTGGATAGCCAATAGCTACTGACAGGCAGTGGAGGTGTTCTTTTTTCCAAAATATTTGACTTAGCTCAAGTTTTGCTGGACATGAGTATTTTTTTACCACATTTTAAATAAACTGATGAAACTCATGTTAACAGCTGTCCAAATTGTTCTAACTGTGGTGTCATCACTTCTAAATTAGTGTATCTTCTTGTCAAGTGAAGGTAGAAACATGATTGGAAACAGCAGAATTTCTTAGCTCTGGATTTTGAAGTGTCACTTATCACAACTAACTCAGCAAAAGCACTAAAACCTTCTTTCTAGCTGTTTTGCAGTAATTTCTACTACATTTTGAAGTGTACTGCCTTCCACTCTCCCTTTACAGCATGGAAGCAGCAGCAGTTGAGATAAATAAAGTAAAACAATTGTTCAGAAATTCCTAAGATGAAAAATATCTTCAATTGGTTTCCTTCAAAAACAAAAAGTAAAACTTTTTGATGAATACATATACAGATAGCCAATGACATACATTGGAGCTATACTCGATAACATTTGCTTTTACAGGAAGCTCAAGGAAAAGGTTTATATTATTATAATGCTAAGGAAATAAATTTGCAGACATGTTGGAAGATCCTTCATAATAAGTAGAATTGCAATGAAAAAATGTGAGAATTTGAACTCTCTGGATGTTCACACAGGGGCAAGGATTATGTTTTAGTTCAAGCCTGGTGCGTTCTGTGAGAACCTTTAATCATGAGCATAATGACCCAAAGTACTAGCTCTGTCATATGGAAATTTCAAAAATTACAACATGACACTTGTTCATTTGCTGGTTTCTGTATATTAATTCAGTTGCAAAGAGAACACGATGTTCATCACCATTTGGTAAGCAGAAATCAGGAAACAATGTCTGCCTCACAGAGGCAAAATTTTGTTAAAATAACTTGTGTGATTTCTGCTGGGGGTTATTTTTAGATCTGACTGAAAGATGATAACTAACACACTTTCCCCAGTTCTACCACGTCAATAAAAATGGCACAGTAGTTTCCTGATAAAAAGTTGTGGGTAATTATGCAGTAATGCAGAGTTTATTGGTGAAGTTCTTTCCTCCTCATTTATCTTCAGTAGAATTTGTGCCTCCTGTGGAAGGTCCCGCTATGCGTGGTTAGTCAAGTAAGAAGATGATTATCAAACTTCATAACATTAAACTGCTACTTCTTTAAGTCCTGTGGCAGCTGAAAAAGGAGCAAAAGAAATGGTTTCCACGTTCTACAGACATTTTAAAAATGTATTCACTCCATTTGTTCTTACACAAAAATTATTACTTTTCAAACATTTTTAGAACATTTATGATTATTTTTATAGACATTAAAATTTGAACAGAAGACATTTTAAAGATAACTTTTTATTTTAGAACACCTAAATAATTGCTTTTTTTAAAAAAAGATAAATTAGTGGTGTGTTGAACTCCACTCAATTCCAAGATATTTGGACAAATGAGATGATCTGGTAGTTTTGGATAGAAAACATTATCGCTTTTTGTTTTTTCAGACCAGTTTCACAGAAGTTCCTAAACAAAATCTGCTAAAAATACTTCTTACTGAATTTTTCCATATGTTTATTCTTTCTGTAGCCTATGGGACAGTAAGAAAGTAAGGCCATGGCCCATCCTTAGCCTAATAAAAATTGCATAGGTCAAAGTAACTCAATATGAGCAAATGGTTTCTGTTGCTTTCAGTGAAGTTACTCTGCACAGACATTTTTGTAACAATATCTACAAGTCAATTGTCTCTTCAAGGGATTGATCTTTTCAGCTGACTCTGGTTCTTCTAAACAATGAGTTAAGACACTCAGGACTCCACAGGGGGATAGGATAATATACCCATAACAGAAAATGAAATAATATAAGAATTCAATCTGTCATATGTTTGAAAAGACATGAAAGTGTACATAATTTTTAGCATGATGTTTCTCTGCTATTCATTAAAATGGAAAACAAATATATAATGATCCTTTCTTGAGCTGTGGTAAATTCAAACTTTGTATGATGAACTTCTGCTCTGGAAAAATTTGTCATAAGAAAAATAATCATTCTCACCTGTCAACAGTGCTCACAGAAAGCTGTGCAGAATCTAGGTAAGTCATATATGTGGTTTGTTCAACCTTTTGGAGCAGAATTTACTTTCCTGCCTGTAGGAGTTTAGGCTCTGGAGTGCTCTCCACTTTGTGGGCTGCAATGACAAACCTCAGCTTTCAGCCTAACTGTAACTTCACTTTCACACAACAAAACCAAAAACAAACAAACAAACAAACAAAAAAAAAACCGAACCCCCTCACAACAACAGCAATAAGGAAAAAAAAAAAAAAGACTTGTTTAGAGGTTGTGGTTCTTTAAAAGTCCTTGGTTGGCACCAGACCCTGAGTAATGAGGAAATGTCCAACTCAATAACTATAAAATGGATGGAATCAGCTCACAGAGATGCAACATTGGAAGAAGTGCTGACTTTCGTTATTTTATAACGGCTAGACATGTCATTATAAACTGGAAGTTAATCAATTCTGAAAGTAATTGTGGAGCACAGTTGGGAAAGAAAAGCTGGCTTGAGGGGGGGAAAAGCATGTTCTCAAGTGTTGAAAGAGGGACTCAGCACATTATATGATTTTTTTTAAATTTTGATAAAGTAGATGTTTGTATAATATCTGATACAAAATACTAATTCCTGGCTTACTGATGAACTAATTAGAAATAAACATTCTGAAGGTGGTGAGGGCAGTAGCAAACCATAATCCAGATATGAAAAAAAAAAACCAAAACCAAAAAAACCCTATAACTTTTAAAAGGTTCACTGAGCAGATGCAAAAAAATGTTGATAAATTTTGAATGTCCCAGAACTATGTACTTGGAACTGGAAGTACCCATTTACTATGTAGCATTTCTTTCAGTTCAAACCAAGGGCAAGTTCCTTTTTAAAAGGTACACATGTGACAGAAAGAGCCCAGGAACCATTTAGCCGCAAAATTCAAGTACTTCTAAGGCTCCAATTCCCATTCTGTCAGGTGTCTTACAATATTCTGTCTCTCTACTTGCATAGGACATCTGCAACTCATTTCCCCACCTGGAAAACAGAGCCGTGTTGTGAAAAGCATGATATGCAAAGTTACACAAAAGCTCATGGCAAAGAGAAATCTCATCTTCCAGCTAGCTTTTTTGCTAACCTCTGGATTATTCGCTAAAGTGGAAGAATGAATGGAGTTCAATCTCAAAGAGGTTTTTAAAACGAAGATGATTTATTTCTCTGGTATATATACCAAATTATTGATGAAAACACTGTGTTTCTGAAAAGAGGCTTGAGATCAGATAATATAATTGTTGGTAACTCAGCAACTGAGACTGAAAGTTATGTAGTCTCCATCCTTGAAGGTTTTTGAAACCAGACTGAATATATTCCTGAGCAACCTGGTCTGATCTCACTGTTGAACCTGCTTTGAGCAGGAGTTTGGAGTAGATACCTCTGAGGCCTCTTCTTACATGACTCTAAGAATTGGCTGCAACCATCTCTCCAAAATCAAGCACAAGGTCTAACAGTATCGAAACACAACTTTCAAGGCAAAGTTTTCCACTTCCTATCTTAGGAGGTGCAGTTCAGAAACATGTGCATGGTTCAAAGCAATCATTTGAGAATGCAACAGTTTGTGGAGTTCAGATGTAGTAGTGGAGTTTAGATCTTCAGAGGATCACTCCTTGACAAGGAAGAGATTAAGTAGTATCCTACACTGTAAACAGTTCTGTTCATTTTAACAGGATATCTGGAGAGCTAACAACAGCTCCGTATGTTTAAGGGTACCAAAAATCAGTGATTGCAGGTTCTACCACCTTATGTCCAAGAAGTCTAACTATAGGGAGTAATGAAAAGTCAAAGAGCCAAAACTCTACTTGTATGTGTAAACACGGAATCACAGTATTGTCAGAGTTGGAAGGGACCTCTAGAGATCCCCTGCTGACGCAGGAATGCCTAGAGCACATTCCTCAGGACTGCATCCAGGTGGGTCTTGAAAATCTCCAGAGAAGGGGACTCCACAACCTCCCTGGGCAGCCTGTGCCAGTGCTCGGTCACCCACACCGTAAAGAAGTTTTTCCTTATGTTTGAATGGAACTGCCTATGTTCCAACTTGTGCCCGTTGACCCTCGTCCTGTCACTGGGAACCACTGAAAAGAGTCTGCCTCCATCCACCTCCAACCCACCCTTTAGATACTTCTAAGCAAAAATAAGGTCTCCCCTCAGCCTTCTCTTCTCCAGGCTAAAGAGTCCCAGCTCTCTCAGCCTTTCCTCAGTAGCAGTGTCCACTACTTCTTTCAGTGATGCTGCTCACAAATGCAAACCAGGGTTCCCGAATCTGGTGGGTAACGCCTCTCATCAAAAGCCAGAGCGCAGTACCATTTCTACCTTTTCTCTTGCCAAGCCCTATCATGAATGTTGCATTGATTCCAATGGAATTGCAGAGGTGTGAAGTGCCACACAGCGTGACTGAGCCCATCAGAAGTCATTAATGTACTCCACACGGAAGCAGAGTTTGTGGTAGGCAGAAAGATGTGGTGGCAGGGTGCACCCGTTTGGCCCTACATATAGTCCTACTTTTTAGGCTGAATTCTTTGACTTGCTCCTCTTCGTCGTGGAACTGGCTAATACATCATAAGCTGCTGGCTGAAAAATTACCTCTCTCATTAGAGCCAAAAAGCATATTTTAGCACTAATGCAGAGACTTTTGTGGTTTTGGATAAAGGCTTGATTTTCCCGTTGTCTTCCACCCAAATCTGCCGTCCATGTGTTAGTTATTATCCTGGGAAGAACTTCTGTGTCAAAAGTTCTGTTCATATTAAAGAACAATTCGTGAAAGGATAAGCAAAGAAAATGTCTTACTTACTTTCTACACAAGGTAAATTCTTGTTTATCAGTTTTGAACTATTATTTCAGTTAAAAAGGACAGATGAATTTCCTGGGCTTGTTCTACATTTGAAGGTTTTGTACAATAGAGTGCATTAGTCATACCCTAGCTAAAACAGATATACTGGCAAAAGAACTTTTGTCAGCGAAGCTTACTCTGTGTGGCAACTTGTTTAACTTATTCAACAGAGTTCATTTACTAGGACAAGCTATATGTTTACCAAGACCTGGGAAAGGTAGGAATACCTCGAGGTGCAGAGATGTTTTTTAATGTAGAAAACCTTACTTGGTCTGAACTTTCCCCTAATATATACAGACATGAGCTCAAAATTGCTTCTACGGAAGAGCGGAATTTCTTTTATTTGATTGAGGTGTTGGAACATAGTCAGTAAAATTACAAAATGTTGTTAGCGAAGTAACTGTAATTCACACATAATCCCAAATAACTGACTTGAGAGTCTGTAATTACAATGCAAAGCGTCTTCTCATTAAAGGCTAAAATATAAATAGCATTGTTCATAATTTTCTTAATTGATTCTCTCTTTTAACATTTGACAAAAAAGTATACTTGTGGGAACCATCATTTTTGGACATCTCTCATTCTGACAAATTCCCAAAAGCAGAGTAATGAACTAGAGGGAAGGAACCTCTTCCATGTCAACCTTTTCACAGTCAAATTAAGAAAATCCACATCATACCTCATACTACAAAGGGCAAAGTGACAGTCCATCCATTGGGCACAGAAACAAAAGAGTGTGATAAATCATAGACTCATAGAATAATTGAGGTTGAAAGGGATGTTTGGGGATGACCTGATGCAACCCACCTTTCCCAAGCAGGGCTGACTTTGAAGGTATGGCTTTGCCCAGCTGCACACAAACTGAGCTGCAAAGAAAAAGTCGAAATTTTGCATCCAAAGAAGGAGTTAGCAACTGCCACCAGGGGAAAAAAACCTAAAATAATAACACCTTTCTGATCCAGCTATAGAAGTGGATATCAACTCAACCAGGAGAGGAAAGCTTCTCGAATATTGTCGCAGACACTTACTTGAAAGGGTCCCCCGTGCAGTGCTAGCAGCTGATTCACAAATGAAACATCAAAAAGTCCACGATGAATTTTAGTGTTTTTCAACTGAGTATCAATTTGATTTCATTTAGTTCAATATTATAGTCAAATTAATTGCCACTTTTTAAAGAACTTTTTTCCACTTACAGTCCTGTAAAAAGTATCAAGACCATTTTCTTTAGGACTCTTACAAGTTAAAACAATGGGGTTTTTTGATTTTTAAGATTACTTCTGAGTTGACATGTTACGTGCCACTTTTCCACTTACATTTTTTATTAACCATGTCACACCTTCAAGCAGGTTTATAATGGAAACCATAACAATGGTGCCCGCTCTGCTGGATTCCAGACTCTGCGTCAATGGATGCTCATAAAACGTAAAAGTGTATCAGAGATACTAAGAAAAGCAAAGTACAGAGTACTAGTGTTTGGGGTACTTTCCAGGGAAACAAGATTTGAGAGCTTAAATTTCTTCAGGCAAAGAAATTTGATGCCCAACACTCTAAGTTGTCTACCCATCGACAAGTGCATCAGTCTTCTCACGTCACTTTACTAAAAGCATTTACAAACCTCTTGAATTTTGTAAATTCAGCCAGTGAAGGTCTCAAAGGTCAGTATTGAATAACATTAGTTGGCTACCTCAAGTTTCCTGTTGTCTACTACCTCTTACCTTTAGTGCCCAATTGAAAAAAAATAAAATTATATCTCTCACTTTGTGTTTTACTTACTGAATTTTCTGTCTCAACATGGTAAACAAGTAGACAAAGTCATTGTCCTAATTTTGAAGCTAACATTTTTTTTAGAGTTGTAAAACAATGGCCAAAATAGAGCTATCAAATGAAAATTCTGTAGTAAAATCCGTAATTGGGTTACTTAGAATAGATGCCAGAGCTCATAGTAGAACAGGCGCTGCTGAAGTTTTCTTCATCAAAATTATGTAGCTGTACTGAATCAGTGGAACTGAAGAGGATGAGGATACATGCAGTAGGCAGTGTTTAGCCCTTCTTAAGATAGAGATAATAGAAAGCAGTACTAGAAAATAATGAAAAAGCTTTCTGAAATATAAACCTTCATTTTTTGTTTTAATCGTTTCGTATGCTGTCTTCCTGATCCCTCTTTATCAAACTGTATGGGATTTTTTTTATGTTTTCACTTTATTCTTTGATGTCACCTGACTTTAAATTCCCATGGTTCTGTCCAAACTTTTTTGTTTGTTTCCAGTAAAGAAAGAAAATAATTTTCTGATATAAAATAAATAAGTCAAAACTAGACCTTCAAAATATGGGATTTGCAAGTTTGGACCTTCTTTGCAAGTTTTCATTTAGTTTTCCTCATTACTGTAATGACCTCCTACTTAGTCCACACAGTACAAGTGCATATGTCAGTTCAAACAGAACACAATAGAGAGAGAAAATTAAACTAACCTAAAATTTGGTTTGCGAAATGCTTTCTTCTAGTGGTGTGAATACAAACAGAAATTTTTGGTATTGAACTTTTTGAGGCGATCAACATTTATTGGCAAGTATTCTATGTTCTAACAAACTCATCTGCTTAAAATTTAAGTCTCATGCATCTGTTTCCTTCTGACGTTACAATAACCAAATGAATTTTGTCATTGCTCAAGTAGGCCTTATTTTGAGTGATGATACTCGTTTAGTCTTAACTGGACCATGCTCTAAAATCAATATCTTCATTTATTGTTTTCAATATCAGTCCTAGAGAAATATTCACAGTAAATTAAATAGTTTATGTTAAAACAGCTCTACAGTTTTAAGCTTACTGCAGAGATGGATTATGTATGTCCCTCATTTGGGGAATTTGTCTAAGTTGCCTGTTAGTTTAACTAAAAGCGCAAAAGAGCCTTTCAATTTCTGCATTGACTTATGAAGTACTGAAGATTTTTAGTACTGTTAGCAAATTTCAGCATGAAATTCCAGAGGAGCATTGGGAGAAGAGTGAAGGGATGTACTTGCCATTTTACCAACACTTCCCTGTTTTCTCAGAAATGTCAAATGTTACAGGTAGTGAGTGCTCTGCTGCATTTCCTTGCATAGTAACTCCCAAACCTTTGGTCATATCCTCTGGTTAAACCAGCTGACTGGTGCTGAGCACAGTGTCTGCTCCCTTGGATGAAAGTAAAATCCATGGGGGAGGACAGGAACTCCCTCTCACAGGAAACATGCTATTTATGCCATTCTGTCATAAAGCATACAGATGGTAAGATTAATAACTTGGGAATTTTAGCTATGGTGGTACCATTAATCATGAGACACCCATGGAAAAACTACTGTCTGCCTTTGCCTTTTTGAAGCACTTAGGCAAACCATATTTATGATTTTTTTTCTCATAGTTAATTTCTTTCATTTCTGGCAATTGTCCTCCTTTTTTTAATTTGCATTTTAACAAAATGCTGAGAATTTTAATAGATATTTCCTCATTGGACTCATCCAGTGATTCTGCATATGCTTCTTACACTATTAATATTTACACACGTTTTTCTTTAAATACATGTTAGTGTACCTAATGACAACATTTGACAGCGAGCTCAGACCTTTATAGCAATGCTCCTCCAAAGCTGAACAAACCTGGAAGGAGAGGTCTATTTTTAAAGGAATTAGAAGGAAGGAAATCAGCCCCAATCCTGCACACACTTAAGCACCTGCAGAACTTAATGGTGTGAATACTCAGTTGGAGATCAATAACAAGCATTTAGCATACAGTTAATGCATTCTTCAGTGATTGCAAGGTCAAACTCACGTCTCCTTATTTGGGTAGTAGCAACACCTTAAAGATATGAGATATAATGCACTTTAAGACATCATTTTAGCATCCGTGGTCATTTCCTAGTACTACCAATCCTACAATTGAGGAAAAAATTGGCGTTTCTGTCACTTTTATTGCTAGATCAAATATCACACAATAATAGTCACCCTTGCATGCTAGCCAACATCAATGGAAGGCATTTTGAAGTACTGTTCTGGGATGTATCTGTATTGCCCTATATGACTATAAATGGAGCTCTGACTAGTGTAAACTAGCTGTATTCCTAAAGCAAAGAAAAAAAAAACCAAAAACCAAAACAAAAAACCAAAACCACCAAACACAGCCGACAAACAAGCCCCCAATTTTTGATGCTTTTCACCTGCAAAATACTTCTGTAACACTTCCTATAACACATATGTAATAATCACTTTCCCACATTTCACAGTTTTATTGTCCCAAGCCATAAACCACCCACACAGCCAGCAAGCACACTGGCAGACAATTCATACAGCGTGGAGCATTCTATGTGCTTTTATTATAAGCTTGTACAGTTGCGAAAAGTCTGTGTATTGGAGGGAATACTTAGAGAAAAATATCAATACCTCGTTTGCTTTTGCTCATATCCCTAGAGGCACCACGAAAGTTCAGAACACAGATCACACTTTCCCATTCAGTGCTAAAGTTAAAAAAGGCAGTAACTGAAATTTGTCTCTGGACGACGCAAGGAATCAGAAGAAACAGAAAACATCCAAGAACCAAGCAGGAAGTTGAGCTGACAATGACATCTTGGTAGAGAAGAAAAATGGCAACACGCTGATTTTTGTTCTAGGGAGGTTGAGAGTTGGCTAACTTTTCCTGTGCTCAGCAGGGTATGATTGCAACACAGCAGAGCAAAATGAACAGCCCACCCACAAGTGACTTCAAGAACATATCTTATTATTTGTTTTAGTCTAAGCATTCTTTTACTTGGCAGATCTGTACATGTTTTAAATATATTCAGCTCTGTCACTCCTGTTTCCTTTTTCCATTGTAGAATTTGAATTAAGACATCAGCTCCTCCTTCATAATTTGCCAATATTCAAGGCAGAAATATTGTACTAGAGGCGTGATGGAAAAGAGGATTCATTAGCAAAAAACATCAATATACTTTTGTGTCCTTAAAAACCCACTCATAAAGGAGAAAGTGGGCTGCGTTAATGGCATAAACAAATCTATACTTAGCAGAGGAACACATCTAATTGTGTATAGTTTCAAATATATATGTACCGTATTTCTTAATTTAGAAATCTTTAAAGGATTCATTACAAAATCACAAAAAAAAAATCTCAGGGCAGAGTAACGTACAATGCAGAGTTTAACAGTGTACACGTGACTTGAGTTAAGACTAGATTGATTTAAGAAACTGAGGCTGCCAGAATAGGTGGAAGACATACTCACAGAACCATGGTGTGACAAAAAGCCACATACGTTATCAGAATTGGAAACAGCTGTGTGTTGATAGGACCTAATTCTATTCTTGATATACTATCAAAGAAAAATACAAATACTATAAGGCTGTATCATTCAAATGACAGAAATAATCAGAATTCAGAGAAGTGTTGCACAGGGCAGCACCAAAAGTAAATCTTTACTTACCTACTGATCTAAGAAATACAGTTTTAAAGACTGTGTAGAGGGTTGACCTTGGCTGGCTGCCCGACCCAGCTGCTCTCTTAGTCCCCCTCCCCAACAGCACAGGGGGAGAAAATAAGATGGAAAAGCTGGTGTTGAGACAAAGGCAATTTAATAAGAAAAGCAAAAGCTGCACACAGAAGCAAAGTAAAAAGAGGAATTTATTCACTACTTCCCATCAGCAGGCAGAAGTCCAGCCATTTCAAGAAAAGCAGGGCCTCACTACACGTAGTGTGCACATAGTGTACGCTTGCTTGGGAAGACAATTGCCATAACCAAGAATAGCCCCCCATATCCTCCTCCTTTCCCTCAGCTTTTATTGCTGAGCACAACATCATGTGTTATAGAATATCCTTTTGGTCAGTTTGTGTCAGCTGTGCTGACTGTGTCCCCTCCCAATCTCTTGCCCACCCCCAGCCTACTGGCCTTTGAGTGGAAAGGAGTTGAAAAGAAAGCCTTGACACTGGGCAATCACTGCTTGGCAGTAGCCAAAACACTGGTGTGTTATCAACATTGTTCTAGCTACAAATGCAAAGCGCAGCACTATATGAGCTGCTGTGAGGAAAATTAACTCCATCGCAGCCAGACGGATAGTGTTAATCCCAGGAGAAAACATGTTGACAGAGAGACAGCGTAATCCAAGGGTTTAAACAAGATATATGTAATTGGTATTGCATAGCGTTGTGCTAACGGTTGCTTCAGATGCGTATACACAAATGGATAATGTAGTTGTCAAAAGCTGCCAGCAAAGATACCTTCCCATACTCTTTCCTTTTGCCTCTTCACCAAGAACTTGCTTGGACTGGAGAGAAAGTACGAGATTAAGAGCTATCTCACTGCTGCTCCTCTTTTCCACAGAAATCATGGCTGTGACAGCCTAGGTCAAGGTGATCAAAATGAAAATGATCCCTTTTCAGCAAATCATGTCCTATGCAGAGCAACAGAAAAATATCCAGCACATATTCATTTTTTCCAGATGTACCTACAGCCTGAAGAAATACAGTAAAGATCAAAAGCTATGAGTAACAAAGATGTCCAAACTGAACGTGCTCCAAAAGATAATGTTGTAGCTTGAGTATTTTGATTTTTTCTCCTCTTGCTTTCAAAGAAAGCTGCCTTCAGGCTTAATCCTTGTGTATCAAAGGGAACAAACGTAACAGAAAATGTTTTAGAGAGAATTTTCACACTAGGTGATGTTATAAGGTGCTTGTTTCAACCTCTTATTGAAAGGTTTTATCAAGCCAAGCTTATTTCAGGCTTGAGGTGAACATGGAAATGTTCACCACACTGGTCTACCTCCTGAGAAAATGGATATAGCTGTCTCCTCCCCCATCTTCAGGGCATTGTGGTCTGGGGACTGTGAGGGAGTTTGGGCCATTCTTGCACCTCTGCATCTCAAGAGCTCTTTTGATCTTTGATAATCACTTTCTTTGGGAGATAAATAGAAGAATCCCAACTCACCCACTACTCTCAGCATTACCAGAGGGATGCTTGTGAAGCCTGTTACTCAACTTTTCTTATCAATTCCTGGGACCATTCCTACATCTCCTCTGTTCTTGTAGAAGCCTTTTTCTCCCCTTTTCAGAATTTCTTTCCCACATCTGTATGAGGAAATTCTTAAAAAATCAATTATTTGGAAGCTTCTTCTCAATAGTTCTCGGGACCCTTGATCTCAACTCCTCCTCTGGAAGTAGACACCTACAGTTCAGATGGTTCATTGCCAGATCCTGGGTTCCAACCTCTTCCAGAGGACGCCTTCTGTCAGGCCAGGCTCTGAAGATGCCAAATTTCCCTGCTTACCTAAGGAACTGCATAAATGAGCCTTTCCTGCCCCCTACTACTGTGCCCCTCTTCTTATACCCATCAGAGATCAAATAGGGTAACTAAACAGGGCTGTCCCTTCTTCTGGACATGACAGGTAGATCTACCCCATTACAAGATGTTTCCAGGTCTGTTTCCTCCCAGAGGAATGGGGGAAGTTATCCCCCGCTCCCTGTTTTTCCGGGAGTTCGGCTGTCATTGCTAGCTAGATGTAAACAACCAACGTAGTGCATTCTTCCAGCTGCCCCTCAAACTTGAGATTACTTCCCATCAATATCTGCAGAGTTAGATTATTATTTCCCTTCAAAAATCCACCTAGTCTCCTATCCAGGAGATTAAAAGAAAAAAAAAAAGAAAAAACAAAAGGCAATAACAAGGTAACTTAAGCACTGTTTAGGCCACCACAGTCTGCCTTATCTCACCACTATATGCCTTTTGTTTTCCATCAGTTCTTGCTTCTTTTACTTTACAAATCGTTTGACATGAATCTGCATCTTTATTCTTGTCTTCATATAGTATACAGTATAATGGTGTCTCAGTCCACACAAAGGATTTGCAGGGGAAACAGAAATACAGAAGTCTCATGGAATTATTTGCTAGAAAGGCTGCAGAGGCATAATTGCCCAGTTGTGGGAACAAAGCAGTAGTGGAGGAAGAATTGCAGTGGAAGGTCTTGCACTTCAATCTGGCTGCCAAAAATGTTCATAGAGAGTTTATGAAAAATGGTACTGAGGACATAGTCTAGCTAAAAATAAATAAATAAATAAATAAATAAATAAAAAAAAAACAAAAAACAAAAAACAACAGACTGCAAGTTTTATTACACTCTAAAACCTCTGACTCTATTACTCATTACAGTGTTTGTATACTCCCCTCAGAAATTATAAAGCAACAATGTCAGTAAAGAGAAATCAGGTAAGTCTACAACCTCTCCAATTTCTCAGTTAATTCTGTTGTGTGCTTCAGCTTTCAAAAGTGTATTAATTTCTAATTCTAGTGACAGTTTGTCATTTATCATTTTTCTTTTACAAATACTCTGCTGTGTTACTTTTGATCTTGTCTTGATAAGTCTATGCAATTCTGAGTCTTTTTGCCCCACATTCAGTTCCCCTAAGGTGTGTCTTTTCTAATGTTTCCAGCCCTCCAAGCATGGCAAATGTTGGTGTTTTCTGTGTTTGCGTAGTAGGGGGAAAGAGAGATGACCCGCATGGCATAAACTGGGAGAATTCAAAGCACCATATTCGCTAGGGTGCAATCATGTAAGGGTTGTGGCAAATAATGCTGACAGAATGGACTAGAGAGTGAAGAAGCCTGGGCTGACAAAATCTGTCTCTTTTACATTTTACCTTATATAAAAGGAAAAGTAAAGAGGGAATTATTGAATAGAAATTGGAGTGAATGAAGCAACTGTAACATCTCATAAACATGAAATGCATTTATCCTTGTAAACAGTTAGAGTCCAAGAATTTTTTTTCCTGGAAAGGTGGCAGTAACATCTCCCTAAGAATTAAACAGGTTTTGTGCTAACCTTCTGTTGCATTAAATTAGCATGTACTGACACCAGGGAAAAAAAAAAAAAAACAAACAACAAACAACAAACTGCGGATAGTTTTAGTGCTAAGTCCGAATTACTTATAAACACTGGAATTGTGCATAATATTCAGTTAAAAAAAAAAAACAAACAACAAACAACAAACTGCGGATAGTTTTAGTGCTAAGTCCGAATTACTTATAAACACTGGAATTGTGCATAATATTCAGTTAAAAAAAAAAAACAAACAACAAACAACAAACTGCGGATAGTTTTAGTGCTAAGTCCGAATTACTTATAAACACTGGAATTGTGCATAATATTCAGTTAAAAAAAAAAAACAAACAACAAACAACAAACTGCGGATAGTTTTAGTGCTAAGTCCGAATTACTTATAAACACTGGAATTGTGCATAATATTCAGTTAAAAAAAAAAAACAAACAACAAACAACAAACTGCGGATAGTTTTAGTGCTAAGTCCGAATTACTTATAAACACTGGAATTGTGCATAATATTCAGTTAAAAAAAAAAAACAAACAACAAACAACAAACTGCGGATAGTTTTAGTGCTAAGTCCGAATTACTTATAAACACTGGAATTGTGCATAATATTCAGTTAAAAAAAAAAAACAAACAACAAACAACAAACTGCGGATAGTTTTAGTGCTAAGTCCGAATTACTTATAAACACTGGAATTGTGCATAATATTCAGTTAAAAAAAAAAAACAAGTTTGCCTATTTTTAAGTCTGCAAAGCCTCCATACCAATTTCTACCACCGAACATCATGCTAGAAATTTTTTCTCTTGAATAATAAAAAGTATTCAAAAGGTGAAACTGAATATTTAGCACACTATGCATGTATTTTGTCAAGAATCTGGTTGGGGATCACAGAACAAGGTCTATTTTGAAAAGGCTTTAAGGTTAATTTTTACCTCTCTGAATTTATGATATTTCATATTGATCATGATACTGTGTGCAGCATAAAGAACATTGGATGATGCTTCTTTGCATAATAATGCATGGTTGCTTTAGGTATAAAATGGAAGCATGGTAGAGAATAGCCATCACCGTCTATCTGTATTTTGCTTGGTTTAGTTCTTCTGATGGACTTATTTGCTCATGAATAAATGCTATTCCAAATCACTTTTCTTTGAATATATCAGATAGTCATTCAGGACAAAATGAATTAGTATTAAGTGCTACCACATCAGAAAATCCAAACCCTATTTTCCCCTGAAAAGTCAATTTGAGGGGATATTGAGGTAATAAGCTGCAGAATCATCTATCAGCTCATTTTAGTGAACCACTTTTTACTTACTGAATTATACTGTAGCCACCAATTTTCATCCCTCTGCAAAAACTGAAATATTTAGATCTCTTAACAGTTACAAAGAATGATAACCAAAGTCTGACCACAAGCCAAATAAGATCATCACTATCAAACACAGAATTTCTCTTCAATATTGTCCAGTCAGGAGGCTGAAAGGGGAGTAGTATCCAGAAACATGGCTACAGTATTATTTCTGTATTTATTATTAATATTGGAATACTAAGAGAAATTGTTGGGGAAGAAAACAGAAAGGGTATGTAAAATGATACACAATAACTTTAGGAAATCCAGAGACAATGTCTTACTACAAGAGAATTAAAGGTTCAATTTATTGAAAAAGCTTAAAACAAGGTGCAGACTTGGTTACCATGTTCTAAACAACTTTACAAAATATTATTCCAGGGAGTGACAAAGTCCTTAATCCAGGAGATACAGTTATAGTAAGAATCAAAAATTTGAGTTCAAACATCAAACACAAATTAGGAAAATAAAAGTTTTTGTTGTTATTATATGACTGATTAGTCACTAGTGAAAGAAATAGCAGATTTTTCAAAATTCAGTGCTTTGAGGAAAATAATATATCAAATACAAATTATTAGGTGCAGTACAGGAATAACAGTGCAAAATATGGCATTTAATTTACATGATTTCATGATTCCTGGTTTTAGGATATAAAAAGATGTAAGGATAACCAATGACTAATAAAAGGTCTAGAGTAAATGGTTCTTCAGGGCCAGATATCAGAGATTTGTATTACAAGGTAAAGAGATCTCAAGTGTTCTAACGCAACAAGCTTCCAGCTTTGGGTAATTGCCTTAGAAGTTCCCCAGATACTTTAAAAGAAGGTCGTTCGTAGATTTCTGTATGTTAAGTTCAACAGTGCATTTAGGTTTTTAACCTGAATTTAAATGATTCTCTTCTCCTGAAATGAACTGAAAGTATGATACAGAACTCAGGTCTATCCTAAAGCCAGGTGGAATTTTTCGCATGCTAGCTGAGATTTTGCAGAAGGATCAGTACCTTTTGCAAAGTAATTTTTAAATCACTCATCAAATGATATCTATATATTCTATAAACACATTACAAATCTCTATCATTAAAAAAAATCTATCGATAGTCATTTTAGATAACCTGCAAGAGGAATAGATAGCTATGTGAGCAATGCAGCTAGCTTTTATTCATGCCAATGCAGATTTTACATACACCATACATAATAATATAGTCTTAGGTACACACCGATCAATGTCTTTCACATTTGGATTCTAGTGTTTTACATTAGCTTTTTCACGTACAGATGGTCATCTACTTACAGAAGACTTTTTCCAGAACTGTTGGTTTTTTTTCCATTGTTGTCTGTCGTCTGTTTTCCGTTGACTGTTGTCTCAGTCCATGACTTGCCTTCAAGGCAGAAGCTACTACCTTACGTTAGGTTGACTGCCTTTGCCCAACACCAGTATGCACAGGGGTTTGTGCAATGGGTGCATATACTATTGCATTTATAAGTTTTCCTCTGTTTCCTGGCATGTCAGAGGTCTTATTTTGCATTTTGGGGGGAAGAGAGGTGCAAACAGGATTACCCCACGGAACAACATTGCCAGCAAAGGTCTCCTCCAATAGCGGGGTTATCTCTGTTTAACCCTCTCTCACTTTGATATAGCAAATAGGTACTAGATCTTATAAAGCTACTCCACCTGCTTGCAGACTACCAGCTACCCCAGTGCCTCAGGCTTCTTTACCCACTTTTCACTAAAGATGTGGTCCTTTGAGCTCCAAGCTCTCTGATCTCAGTTTGGATGAAGAGACCTGTTTTCTTCTTCAGTATTTTGCCCCTCACAGCTCAGCCTGTTTTTATTTGCTTTCTTAGTGCTGCTTGGCTTAACACTATATTTTCCAAATCTGTTATAAATCCTGCCAGAGGGATAGGGAGAAACAGAAGTTGTTAAAAATTCCCTCTGTCTTTACAATTCTCCCCATTCACCCTGTCAGATCGCTTTCTTTTTTATGACTAAAGTTATGTTACTGCTTCCAGCTGAGTTTCCAAGCTGCCTTCTCTGACACTGAGCTGATGTCTATGGCCTTAGATCCCTGAAATCAGTGTCTCTGCTTTCCCAATCTGTTGTTTCAAATACCATCTCCTTCAGATCTCCCCTTGTCTGTGGGTGCTGGAGATTACTCATTAGTCAGCTGCTTTAATTAGACATCCTGAATATATACTTTGTTTCTCTCATTAACACTGTAATGTTAGGCTAGCTACCAAACTAGCCGCATTTCCTTCTCTATAATTTTGATGAAATAATTTAGCAAAAATAAAAGCAATATTTATTTTTATTCATTTGAGCATGTCAAAAAATGTCAAATGGTTTCACTAAGCTGAGAACTATTGGGTAGTCAATAACAAAGCAGCAAAAATCAGTTTAAACAATCATTTCTTCTCAGTTCCCGTTTATAGATAAACTGTTTTTCATTAGCATGGCTCAGTCACTTCCAACACTTTCATAATCCACCTTCTAGCCCAGATAGCTGCTTCCACAATCCCCTACTACAGCATGACCCACTGATTTATTTTTTTGAGATGTTTCATAAAAAATCTCCACAAAATATCAGCATACAGAGTCCTGCTTAGATAATTGTCTTCCTGCAAACACCACATAAATGATGAGATGCATCTAATTGGATCTGGGTTTATCAGAGGTGTAGGGCAGCTGACACCCTCTGCATGATGCCGGTGCAGGACACACAGGGCGCATGTCTGAGCCATTCCTGTAGAGCAAAGCTCTCACTGGCCTATTAATCTGATAACACATTACAGTTGTAGGCACACCAGCTGAACATGTTCAGCGGAGTTAAAACTTTGTTTTTCCTTTAGAAATATGTACATTTTGGATAATGTGAATAAAAGCTGATAAAGTTGCATTCTTTCATTTTTTTTCCTCCCTCTCATATTGGGTTTGCAGGCAGACAGCTTATGTTTTCTGTCTGTAGCCTCATTTTTCCACTGTGGTGCCTAGCTTAAACTTTCATTCAGCAAAGTATTTAGATTGTTACTTCCATTTAATTATGATATTGCTTTGGTCAATAGAAATGAACTTCCCCAGGTACTGAAAGATAAGCCTCATACTTAGGAGATAATACTGCAGTAGAAAAGTTAACTTTATGGTTGGGTAACCCATCCATGGTTTAAGAGATCTTGATTCAGTTTCTAGCTCTGCCGCAGACTTAATGTGTAATGGTGTATTGTGTGGCTCTGAGCTAGATATCGATGCTTCAGTTGTACACACATTTAACTTGTAGTTTGGATCATTTCCCAGAGCTTTTTGGAAGTGTACACATGTATAAGATTGCACAAATGCAAGTTTGGATAAGAGACTTGGATAAGACTTTGCTGGCTATGTAGCAGATGGGGATGAAGATTCCATTGCAGCTTGTATGTACTAACATGTTTTTAAATATATTTACTACTTTGATTTCAGTGCTGTGTTAATCAATGTTGGTTCTTTGCTTACTATCAGTGGTAAGAGCACACATTTAATATTTTGTTTTAAACCTGATACTAAATTAAAAAGAAAAAATCTGAAGACTCCACATCTCTCCAGTGCCTCACTATCCTTATGGTCAAGATGTTTTTTTGCATGTTTTTCTTAATGCTATTTAGTACCCTACTTTTTTGTCCTGACAGTCCTGTGTACAGAGAACCATTTATGTTTTTCTTCTCTACCACACACTTTCACGTTCCTCTTCCTTCAAACCTTAAGCATGTTTTTTAAGTGTTACCCACCTTGTAACTGACTAGCTGGCTGGGCACCCATTTAATTCTTTACAATACTTGTAGTTTTAATCCAAACACATTCTTAGAGGCAGAAGAAAACATCATCATCAACAACCACAACAATAAACCAATCCCTCTCCAAAAAAACCAGAAAAGCTCTGCAGATCTATTAATCTATTTCTGGTCATTATCAAAATATATTTATATGTAATTAAGTATTGCTACTGTCAAAAGCAATTACATTTTGAAGACATTTGTAATCTTGACAAATCTGCTGCTCAGATTCTACAATGCTGGTCTAAAGTGGGTCGCTCTTCTCATTTTGGACTTAGTATTGTCAACATGCGTTTGGGGATTTACTTTTATTTTTCCAGGATTTCACTCATGTGAAAAAAAGATAATCGGCACACAGAGGCTGTGATTTAGCAGACACTCATACATAGGATAAACTCTAAGTGGTTCCAGTGAACTGTAAATGACAAGTAATACATAGGATTACTTTTGTGCTTAAAATTAAGCTCTCCCATAAGTATTTAACAAGGCAGAAGCGACGGGTCTTCAACTTGTTTTCTTAGTTTAATATCTTGACACATATCCTTAAAAATCAGTGATTTTAGAGAATTCCTTTCAGTAACACTGTGTTCACACAAACACAATACACAATCTTAAATACAACTCTGTGATCCTTCAAAAATAAACACGTGAGATTCCTCATTCGGTTAATGCAATTACCCAAATAATTATTTATTCTATCAAGTTCCACTTCTATTTAATAAGAAACATGAGTGTGTTTATCATTTTAACTTTCTGTAAATAAAAAGTTTCATGTTACATGTGTTCAGTTATAGGGATATAGATGCATCTGTGTGATCAAGCCTCACAAGCTTAAAAACTATTTTTTCATGAAGAGTTTTGAATATCTTTATTATAGTAATATTATAGTGTTTATTATGGCAGTAATATACTTATTGTATGTGTATTCAATATATTATTATATGGGTGGGGGAAATACTGCAACATATCACTAAATTAAATGTAACTAATGAAAGAGGTACGTGCAAAACTCTCAGCCAACATTCCTCCGCAATGTTTGTGTAACAGGAAACGTACTGATTTTGAAAGTTAAGTGCCCAAAAAGAATCTAAATTCATCTTCTGGCTGAGGCACAAAAGAAACACAAAGGCAATTGAAGAACTAAATCTGGTATTGAGCCATCGTTGCTGGAGTTGGAACAAAAGGCTCTATAGGACTTCCTCAAAGGATTGCAACATGGTGTAATTATGAAAATGCAGCAAGCGATCAATAGTGAGGACCTGAAGTCAATTTATGCAAGAAGTTATTCAGTTTGGATTCAACATACAATTATGAAATGTGAGACCCCAAATATTTGTCCACAAATTGTGATCAATCGAATAATTATTCCTACTGAATTGTATGCAACTCTTTGTCTGATACAAACCAATTTTGCCCGTCATCTGCCAGTTTTTCCCACTAGCTTATTTATGTGATTAGATTGAAGTGTTTAAAGGGACATCCTTCCACTTCTGCTGTAGCTGTTCCAGCATCAAGTGATCCACTTAGGAGGTGATGGAGAAATGCTATACAGCCGCTCACTTCCTCAGCAAAACAAGTTATTGTTAAAACTTAGTTGTCTACATTTAGTATCATAGAGCTGTGTGGTACACAATAAGGTACAGTCTGAATTTCAAGTGTAATGCAAAGCTGCTGTTTCTGAAGATCTCACCAGGATGTACAGAGAAAGTAGTCCTGAACCTGCAGTGCTTTGTAAGTTTTAAAAGGCGACAAAGACAAAGCCTAACAGAAAGGATGGTAGCCTGATACGAAATACATAAACATAGATTCAGAATCTTACCTTGGACACCGAACTGATTTAACTTGGATAATGAGGACAAAGGCAGGCCAGGGTATGTTTTGAAAAATAGCTGTGCACCAATAACAAGACGCAGAAAAAACACATGTAGGAGGAAAAAGAACAAAACCCTTTTTTGTTGTTCTTTTGCTTTAATTTTCAATGCTACTGAAAGAAGAACAAGAGCCACAATCAACATACTGTGCCTGCTGTTTTAATTGCAGGACAACACAAAACACTGTTAAATTTAGCCAAATTTAGGTGTTAGTAAGGCAGAGTATGTTAGATATGTCTTATATTTTTTGGTGTCCTGAACTTTATTTGGTTATACTAAAGTTCTGTAGGGATAACAGGGATGTTCACTGAGGGAAGTCACCACAGTCTAGTAATTGCTGCATAGATTTACTTCCGTATCAAATACTTGCGTAGTTACTTGTGCCTCCATTTTCCAAGCATTTCTTTTTCTTCCAGAGAAGTCCTTCAAGGATTGGCCAGGATGGCCAAATTATATCTGAGCTTAACAACAGCAAAATACCTGAGATCACACTGTAACTGCATGTCACCAGAACAAAGGAAAAAGAGCCATCAAAAAAGAAGTAAAACATTAACACGCTAAAGACTAAAAAGAAAGAAAAAAAAAAGAAGCAGAAAAAGATGACAGCCTACAAAATGGTCAAGCTTCCCTAGAAGAGTCCCAGGACAGGCAAGGTTTGCTCCTTCAGAGAACAGAAGAAAGACACTAGTAACAGTTTTTGCTGTGTTTTGAGGGCAGGGAGTGGGAGAGGAGGAGAATACGTCATTTTACCTACTACTTCCATAGCACACACCCGTGGTCACATAGAAGCCATGCTGCCACGCTGCTTCCCCTCCTCCTCTCATTCACAGCATGGCTGCATCTGCCCCATCCATTGCCTCCTATTCTTAGTGAAACACATCACTTTGCAGCTCTTCTTTCTATAATTTTTTAGTGGTTGTTGTTATCAGCTTTACATACCTGTCTCAAAATTGATGCAAATATGATTTTACAGGAACTGTTGAGTCCAACTGATAGAGTTGCAGTGACTGTAGGTCTTGTTACAGCTTTGTCAAGTCTATCTGAATGCAAGGATTCATCTTTTAACTGATCTAACAGCATTTTGGTACTCTATCTTCATTTTCTGACTTTTAATCAGTAAATAGAGAAATTCCTTATAGGGAATATCAAATGTCATAATAAAAAAGACAGCAGGAGTCAAGCTGCTGTCTGCTTTTAGAAACAACATCAGTCTCTGATTGCTGTACAAGTTTTGCTCCGTAAGTGTGGAGACTACCAGCTTGTGCTCCTAGCCTCTATGAATAAGCTATTTCTAATGCCATTAAGTCTTGTCAAGCTTCAGCTGGTAAAAATACCTCTATATCTAAGAGCTAGAGAGTGGTTCCCATTGTTATTAGGCTGACAAATAAGGGGAAATGTTCTTTCTTCATGCTCTCTTTAACAGGAGTATACACTTACTCAAGCTGTCAGGTTCTAATATCTATAAACAAAGTTCTCTATGTTTATAAAAGAAAAAAAAAATGCAGAAATCAGGTCCAGTAATTCCAGTCAATAGACGGGAGACTGTTAATTTGCTAAATATTTAGTATTAGCTCACATTTGGCAGAAAAAAAATATTAACTAAATCATAAAAAAAATACAGTTCAGTTTTCACAATGTTTTGTGTTACACCTCATTTCACACATTTATTTGTGACATGCCTGGTGTTCTGTCTCAGCAAGCAGAGCGTCCTGAAAGTAACACTTTGACTTATGCTTGGATCAGAAACGCAGAATCATGGTGCACATATAACTGATCTAATGTGTGCTACTAATGTAACATGTTGAGTTTGGCTCTGTTTGATACAACTTTTGTCAAAATGTTACTTTCACAAAACTTCCCTTGCTGATAAAGAATATTCCACTGTCTTGATTTCAGATAAAGACATCTTAATATCAAGTGTTTATTATAAACATTATAGCAAAGATGAAAATGTAAATAGCTTGCCAGCTTCTGGTACCTCACTATTAATACATATGTTGTGTATCTGCAGGTAATACCAACTTATGCTATGCATTAACTGAAGTCCTTCTATTTGAATTTTATGAGGGAGTTATGGTGTTCGTAATCTCTTCTTAGACACTTTAAATATGTTATCCTATGTAGATATAAAAGTAGTATTTTATGTGATGAAATGAGGGATACAGTGCTGAGCATCAGCAGTGAAGACAGCCACAAGCTCAGGTAATCAGACTTGCTGGACAACTGAGGGAGAGAAAAAAAAAAAACCAGCTGTACTCATTTAGTCACGACATACAGTCTAAAAAGTTCACCTCTATATTACTGTGTTAGCCACTCTTTAAGTTTTTCTCACAAAATCACAGAATAGCTGAGGTTGGAAGGGATCTCATGAGATCATAGTCCAACCCCTGCCCTGCTCAAAGCGGGCTCAACTTGAGAAGGTTGCCCAGGACTGTGCCCAGTCAGGTTTTGAGTATCTCTAAGGATGGAGACTTCACAGCCTCCCCGAGAAACCTGTTCCAGTGCTTGATCACCCTCACAGTAATTTCTTGTTGTTTTTGTTTAAGTGAAATTTTCAGTATTTCAGCTTGTGCCCATTGCCTCTTGTCCTGTCACTGGATACGACTGAAAAGAGCCTGGCTCTGTGTTCTTGGTTCCCCCCATCAGGTATTTATACACATTAGTAAGGTCGCCCCGAGCCTTCTCTTCCCCAGGCTGAACAGTCCCAGCTCTCTCAGCCTTTTCTTACAGAAGAGATGCTCCACCATCTTCATTGCTCTTCACCATTTCTGAAATGCTCCTTCTCAACTCAGCTCAAGAAAGCTGGCTCCATTAAACTGATATTAATCAGGTGTTATAAGACAGAGGATCCCTCTTGACTGCACTGTATCGTCTCAGACTGCAGTGAAGTGGGTGCTGTGACACTGCCAAGCCATTGGCGGATAACGCAGCTTTATTCAGCATTCAGAAAATATTTGGAAAATTTAGACACACCTCCACTTTAATAGAAGTTTGCCTTTTTCAGGGGCACAATTGAGGCTTTGTCAATCATTTGCACATCTTTTTTGTAGCACTTTTCCTGGGAGAAGGAGAGCGTGGGAGAGGATGGAAAACTGTTGTCTGCAGCATGGGCAGCAGTTTCAGAAAGCATGAAAACAGCTGCTGTGGTTTCTATTTCATTTTCAGCTAGTGCAAAAGTTTAAAAAGTGCAATAAAGTAAAATAAATTCTGCTGAAAGAGAAGACCTGGCATCACTGGACTTTACAGGAACATATTGGCTCACCACCCAATGTAGTCATGGAACAAACTTTTTTTGAACGTGTGACAACCAAAACCATCACATCTAGGGGTTTAGGGTCAGGGAGAGTGAAAAACACATTTTTGAACACATTTGTGTCCCCACTTAAACCCGCCCCCTATTTTTAAACAAATGGACCACTCAGAGCTTTGTTTTTCCTTTTTAATCAGCCAGGTGGCTTTGCTCCAGTCACTGGTTGTAAATCTCACAACATTTCACAGTTGCCCTCCCCTTCAGCTCCTCCCGCTTGGAGATGGAGGCTACGGGAGAGCTCATTTTCTCTAACGTACCAGGGGAATCCGTACTATTGTAATTCCCTGGAAGGTAGCTTGATTGCCTGGTTCAGTTCCTAGAACTTTTCGATCTTGCATATTAACACACGGTTATTGAATTACTACAGGTTTATATGGGGAGGAAAAAAATTCTGTAATTCAAATGAGTGTTTTTAATCTAACATCCGTAACAGTAAATTTAAATTCACCCATGGCAAAGACTTCTGTATTTTATATTAAAACTAAGGGATTTGGTACTTCTGTTTGTGATTCATATATAGATTTTTCTTTTTCAGAAATCAGAGTAATCTTTATTTAAATAACATTTCCCTCAGTTCATTAGACAATGCATCAATAAATGATGCTTTGGTGTCAATTTGATGCCAATGACTCAAAAAGAACTAGCTAAGAGTAATTATGGCTCTAGATCTTCTGAAATGGTTAGAGGCAAAAAAAGATTCCCCATGTAAAATTAATTAACATTACTGTGCCTACAATTTATGTAGTAAATTAGTGAATAATTTCAGAAAAAAACTTGTTTCTACATAATCACACCATTTTTCATAGTATGCCTATGCAAATAGTTACAAACAAAGCTTATTTTTTTGAACTCATTGTTCCATTACTGTAGTGAAGATTGCAGAATGAAGTTGGCCCTAGTGAGTTCAGTCTGGGCAGACTGGACATGGAACGATCTATACCCACACAGCTACACAGACTGAGCTACCCAGCAGTTAATTTACTCATATACGTTCCAGTGAATAGCATCTTCAGGGCAGTTTGTCAGAAGTATTCAATATTGACACCTGCACTGCTTCCTTCGCTGGCACGAGGCACATTTCAGTTCCTTCAGCACAAGCTGTTTGGCTAGGGTGCTCACACACATTCAGCAGGGGATTACCCCAGAATATCAGAGTAACCATAAGCCTTAACTGTATCTTATATCTGTATCAGAAGTTTTCATGGCCACAAGAATTAGTCCTAAACAGAAAATACATCTAGGTGTATAGTGATAAATATTTCAGCCAACATAGCTTACTGTGCTGATGAACATATTTCATTATGATAGATTGAAATATATTTTAATTCTAAAATTACCATTTTAGAATCTTAATTTTAAAACAATTATTTCATTCTTGCTTAATGATCACTATAAGAGGATCAACAAATACTGCCATCAATAATAATTTCCTGTAACCATCATGGAAGACAAACATAAGTCATGAGGTGAAAAAAGCTAAAAGGGAAATTAAATAGCCAAAGCAGTATAATTTTACTTAGCTACTTCTGTACCATAGCTTTCGACTGTGGTGACTAGTTAAAACCGGATTCGCTTCAGTTTATGCATTTGGGAACAATACTGTAACTTCCCTGCTGGCATACTTATTCCTTCTTCATGTGGCACAAACCTGTAGATTATTCGCATGGGTTCGCTTTTTTTTAGCGCTTTTTTTTGTCTCATCTGCAAATTTTCCACGCATTCTCTTTCATACTAGCATAGTTTCTTCAAGGCCAGTCACATAGAAGCTGTGGTCCTGAATATAGTGATTCTTAAATATCATGAGCTCATCCTGTGTACATAGCACTGCACATAAATCACACCTTTTCTTACTAGCCTGCATAAAGGAGTGTAAAACTCACACCAACCTTAACAAACAACAAAGAGCGACATATTTTGAATCGACTTAAAAGAACCCTACAAAAAATTAAAGACAAAATGGGTTTACAACCAATAACTTTTTGAAAACATTCTTTGACTGCCAACTGCCTCATTTTCCCATTGGTGCAATGAATCAAGGATACTCAGTCTCTTCCAGGTCTGGATCTTCACATGTCAAAGTATCGTGAATCTTTCTAGAAATTTAATCCTTTGGACTTTACTAAGTTTATTAGTTTCTCATTTAACAATTTTTTTGTTGCATTTTTATTAGCGGTATGTGTGGGAATCTGTCCTCATTATTCCTGTCTCAGAGAGCCAGGCATAAAACAGATAATGCTCAACACTCGTCTTAATTCTGTACTTCAAAATTCTCCATAGAGCTTGTTCAAGACTGAAAGCATTAAATAAATCTGGATTTAAATCTGTTAGATTTTTGCTGCATAAAGTATATCCTTTAAAGTTATTGACCAATTTAAAGTGTTACTCCCTGGGTGGAAGGAGAGTGGGATGAGAAATATTGGCAAGCAACTATCCATTACATATTTCATTCTTATGTCCAAGGGCTAATAATCCATATGTTAGCTACAGGAAATTAAAAAAATAGATGACTAGGCCTGTGAAAACCTTGCTTGATTACTATTTGTATATGCTAGTAAAAAGCTCAGTAAGAATGAATTTTATATTCAACAGATTTTAACATATCATACATTGCTATTCAAATCTTTTCATGTAATTATAATTATGTATCTGACATAAGTATCCAGATTGGATTTTACTAATTGTAACATTATTGTCCAGATAGAAGACCACAAATACTTAAGTGGGAAAAATACGTATTTTTTCATTTCCACAACATGAGTATTTTGAAGCATAAAAAATGAAGCTACATCACCTGATTTTCAATGCCTGAACATTTTCACCTTTGAGAAGTTTCTTTCAATTTGTATGCCTAAGTTTATATTTAGAAGCCTAATTTCACAATACCATATCTTAAAATATTAGTAAATTTTTCTGATTTTGTGTTTCCCCAGAGAAGTGAAGTCTAATTCTTATTCAAGAAAATAGCCATTGGATGATTCTCAGAAAATTATGTTAATGTCAAAATTAAAAAAAAAAAAAAAAGTACTTTTCTCTTCAGTAAAAGCAACTGTAGGATCTAGAAAACATTGATAAGTCTGCATAGATCTTGCTGCCAAAATATCCTTTAAGTTTTTAATCAGTTTGAATCTAGCCAAGGTCAGTACAAATCCAGAGTTGTTTGATGGCATTTCAGCATCCTTTCTGAAATGTGTAACAGCAGTCATATTTACTTCACGGTCAGAGCCAATTGTATGTGAATATGGCTACTCTGCATGCTTCTTCTCTGGCCTCTTTCTGCAGGCTTGAAATGATTTAGCTCTCTAGTGCCATTAAATCTACCATTTCAAGGAAGAGTGACTGATGAGCACTGTCATAGATACAGATATTAACTCCAGTGTCTAACTTGGAGATTAGAATACTATGAACATACGTATCTGCAAATGGCAATTTATTAATCTTGATTCTCTTACCATTGGCACATATAGACCATAATTACTTCTATTTCCCAATGCTTAATATGAGTTTACCTTTGAGCATTAAACTGGTACTGATACAAATGTTAAGCACTAGATAACTAACAAAGATTTTGTATGTGCAAGTGCCAACACTCAATTAAAAGTCTGGCAGGTTTTTTTTAGTCAATTCTTAAATTATGTCAAAAGTAAAATGATGTACACAAATGTCACATTAGGACTGCCTTGTAATGTATCATACACTACTTAAGACAGCAGCAAAACTAAGGAGATCATGCACATCTTTTTATTATTTACACGTCTGTAGCAGAATAGATGTTCCTCATCTCCACCAATGTCTTACCTCAAGACAAAGGTCTAAATTAAAGTAACTTTTATTGCTCAAAACCGAAGAGCAGAGAAGGAATTTGAAAAATGACAACTGAACCATCATCTCAACTGTGACCTACAGTATTGCTGAAACCATTATACTTGAAAAGTCTGCTAATCAAATGGAAAAAACAGCACAGCGTGGGGGCACAAGTATTTTGCATAGCATACCTTGCCATACTGTTAATTTTCTGTGAAGTCTCTAGTCCCTTCTGTTTGAGACTCAGCAAGAAGCGTAATGGATCTTCTCTCAGCTCTTGAATTTTTGCTTGTTGCCAGAAGCAGTTGATACACGATTGTGCTGATGTCAGTGCTTAAAAATCTGAAAACTCTGATAGCAAAATTCACAAGGAACATAAGTGCTGTACAAACTTGATCAAACAATGAAACTGGAAATGAGAGAAATCTAGGATTCTGAATAATTATTTTTGGTTGCTACTACCCTGAAGTGGAAAAATAGGGATCATGTATGCTAACTAAGCTGACATGGTTTAAATTTTAAGGTTCCTAGGTATATTATTTGTGGCCTGAGTCAACGTATAGCATGTTTCTTTAAATCCTAAGCTAAGATAATGTCCTTAAGAATCCTCCAGCTCTCCAGTTCATGGCATGGATATTTTGGACTGTTTGGCTCCTGCAGGTGGTACTTCCAGGATGACTGAAATAGATTATGTTTGAAACAGCTGGTAACAATTTGCAAATAGAATTTCAAATGCTAACAAAATCTCGCTGGCAGTTTTCTGACACACACAGACTGAAGCAGATTACTACTAAGTGTGACACATGGCTTCCTCAAAACATACTGGCACTTACCTTGAGACAGTGAATAGATGTGTCTTGCTAACCTTAGGTATATGTAGCCTTCCAAACCACCTTCTACACTTGTACAGAAATGGAATTGATATAATTTGTTTTTTAATCCATGCCATTGGCCATCATATTTTCCTGGCAACTATCCATATTCCATATCCACTGGTCTAAAAACACATATGCTAACAGCAAATTCACTTTTATGCACCATGCAGCCAATAGTTCTGAATTTTATTTGTAAAAGTAATATTAACTGAAGTTTTATAATTCCACACTTTTTAGCATGAGCACAGGAGAAGCAGCAAGCTGGAATGAGAAAAGGAAAATTTTCAAAGGGAGTAGATAATTATTAAACATCAAAAAACAATCTCTTCCCTGCATGTAAGCACATAAATAATTATGTAGAAATTCTAAAATAAAACAGGAGGTCATGCAAGCTATAGGGTAAAATACATAGCGAAGTTACTGGCTGTAGCCAATAATGCCTCCCAGTGGAGTTATCACCTATATGTCATGAAAACAGCCTGGCAAGGAAGATCAAGTAGCCAGGTCACCTCATCTGCTTTCCCATGCAGAAGCTAAAGAGATCTTTCTAACTAATTCCAAAGGAAACTCCACTTGATTGCCAAAAGCCTTCTCTGTATGGGCCAGCAAAACTTGTAGACTTTTCTCCTTTTTTTCATTATTACCCTTTTGGGTTGCTTATGCACAACGAATCAATCTGTCTCCTGCCCATTAATTTCAGCTCAGTAACTTCCTGTCCCAAACTGCTGTGTTAAGCTTCTGTGTGCTGTTAGACAACTGTTTTTCACCTGACAGAAGTAAAATGACCTCGAGGCATTTTCCTTTCATATACGGGCTTTGCTTTTACAAAGCCTGCATAAAGCCAACTTATCTGGACCCCTAAAGTAGGGCACCTCCCTGTCAGAACAAACCATAACAACTAAAAGGATGCATTGGTGTCTGTAAAAATGAGTGTCTTACAACTGAAAGAAAAATAAGTATCTCTGTAGAAGCAAAAGATTAGACTTCACTGACAAGAACAGAAGATGATCTGCATGGAGTGTCAGAGCTGCTGAGTGAAATGGTGCCATCAAAACCCAGCTGACACAGAACTGTCCACTGCTTGCCTCTCAGTATGAACATTCAAAATTAAAAAAGTTCCAGACGTCTGTAGTCTAGATCATGTAATGTCTAGATCATGTAATATCTAGATCATGTACTTGGGATGGAGCTGGGCAAGGACTTTGGATTTTAAGAGTAGGGTGGTTATTTAGCCATATATATGTTAACACTACAACCAACATTTGGTTCAGGAATACTGAGAAAGAACTGAATGCTCTTTCTAAGGGGTAACACAAATGTTTGGCTTTTTTTGTTGTTTTCTGTTTTCAGTGCTGCCCTGGTACCCTTGGACATTAGTATATAGGAAATAATGTGTGATAACAGATTCTCACAAAGATGCTGTACACATGTGGGTGGTTTGGGTTGGGGTTTTTTTTGTGAAATAGAAGGTGTGAAAAGCATTTCTCTGAGTCAGCCATATTTTAATGCCCTGTTTTCTACCTTCCCTTTTAAGCAGTCTCCTCAGGGTATCAAATATTGTGGTATCAGTTATTGCTCCACAATCAAATGACATTTTAAAATTAAAAATTAATATTAATAAGAGAAAATCCCAAAATGATACTCTGTAAATCTTGACTGGGAAAGCAAGAGCCACGGGAAGTCATTGCCCTTTATTTAAATTATACCTAAAAATCCTATGGCATTTTTATTTTGAATGTAATTGCTTATATAAGCAAAGGGTTGGAAGCCTGGCTATCACTTAATATTCCTCTGGGTAGATCTATAATGCATTTTTCTCAACAGGGCAAATAATACAGCACAGATAAATGTGCTAGCCTGTTTTTATTTCCCAAGCTAGCAAGACTTCCCAAAGCAGCCGCCCCCAACTTCCTCACAAAGAAGCTAAAGCAAATTTATTCTGTAAAATAATACTGAAGAACTATCTTTGAGATTACCACCACAAGAAGCAAAAAGTGAACAATCCAATGTTAAAATGTTACTTAATGTTTATCATGTGGTATACCTTCACAGGGATGTGAAGAGGAGAGGGCAGCGGATAACTCCTACAGGCAATAACCTTCCCCAACCTCAGGCCCTCCTGAAATCCCTTTCAGTGCTTAGAAGTCAGTTATTTGGTCTTGCTGGAGAGAGAGGAGGTGAAGGGAAGGCTGGAAGGTGACAGCTCTGCTTATCAAGATGAAAATGGGAATAAAATACAGACCCAAATATGATACTGAAACAGTAACCTGTAACAAGCACCAATGGTACCTTTCAGACAGGGGGTTGTGGAAGGTGAAGAGCAGCAGGTATACAGCATGCCTGTATCTCTATGTGGTTTAGAAAGGGTTATCTAACATAACTCTGCCAAATACTTCTAGTGCAGATATGGTTTATGCTATCAAAAGCATTATTTTTGTGCCACTACTTACCAGTTCACCAAATTAAATTTAAACTAGGTTAGCAAAATGACAAACGTCTTTGTGCTATTACTCTACTTTGTGCTATTACTCTAGCCAGCAAAATACCTGCTTCCCTAGTCTAACTCTGCTAGAAAAGTTGAAGGGTAGATCAGAACTAGTACAAGTGTCACGGTGGTTTGGCTCAGCTGTTTTACAGCCCACGTCATGCAGAGATCAAAGTGCTTTAAGAAGAACACCGGGTTCCACTTCATCCATTTTGCAGATGCTGAAATAGAGCCAATGCAGTTCTGCTAAGGCTGTAAAGCAGTCCACCAGCAAAGCAGCGATTAGAGCCCTGATGTTCGGCCCATCAGCTCAGTACCAAAGTCCTGGAGTCACAAGAGCTCAAGCTGACACATGGCTGCCAAGGTAAAAAAGCTGGCGTTCAAGTCAGGCCTCCAAACTGCCAGCTGTGGCCAATCGCTTTGCATTCAGCTCCCCAAAGCCTGTGCTGCGCGGCAGGCTGCGACACACACGCCAGCACAGGGATGCGCAGCCTGCGAGGCGTAGTGGAAGTGGACAGGGACAGCAAGCCATTTGTGCTGAGCCATGCACATCTACAGCAGGAGCCAAAGAAGCAGCAAGGCAAGAGCTCTGCAGGTGAACGTCTACCTGGGATGATGAGTACAACAGCGAGCTGGCCTAATGGTTACGAGAGCAAGCGATGAGTGCGACACAAATGTATTGAGAACATAGGAAGTGGCCAGGGAATAAGGACCAGAGAAATAAAGTGTCAGATGTTAACACATCAGTATGCACATTTGCATATAGTCCAGACACCCTTTCTGCTTCATCTCCAAATGTAAAGAAAATGCACTTAAAGCAATGTCTCCCAAACTACCTTAGGTCAACATCATGTATCACATTCACGGCAACATTTCCGAGGGCAGTTGCTGAAACCAGCGTGATAGTTCATTGATCCACGTGCAGATAATTCAACCAAATCCATCAAAGTGTAGACACTTGTCTGCTTTTCTGCTTAGATGATTCAAAGGTCATTTATCACCCTCCGAGAAGCTGATTATTGCTACTCTATTGTTTTCCTGAAGGTGTTTTGGCTAGTGACTTTGACTGCATATTTGTAGTCAACATAGATGCTAGTACTGATTTTACTGTGGGCACGACAATAAATTCAAACTTTTTTCAACAGCTCCTGTTGCACATGTGCATCAAGTGAAATAACATCTTGACATACTCCACAAGTGACATTTACATACTCATTTCATCAAAGTGCAGTGAATGTGTACCACTTGCTTCCCTGAAAATGATAGGGGTCCCACCAAGGAGGTTTGATGTGTTGCTTATTAGCATGCTGAATGGTAGCATAGTTAACCGTGTCTTTACTTTCCTGAAGCGTTACACATTGTACTTGTCTGATGTGAATTGTCACAGGCTGTAGGCTATAAAGGCGTTTCAAAGGCACGTTTACTATATTAACTCTACATTCAACTCTACTTTAAAAATTAGGCTGCAGCACACAGTCATACCACTTAAACATCCAACCCATGCATATACCTGCAGACATATTCTTGCCTAACACCTCTAGAGCTTATTGACTAAATTTCAAACTTGACAGAGGGGTACTGATCTTAGAGATAATCAGCTGATTGATCCAGCTGGAATAACAACACACACACACACACAAATGAATTAGGTTTCAAATTCACCTTGCGGCCATATAATTGCTAGATCTGATGGGGTAGTAACATGTAGTTGAAAGTGTGTAAAGAAACCAGGACTGCCTCTTTTGGCATGCTCCGCAGTTAGAACATTTTAGGCATAATGTGAAATGATGTCTCAGTTAAAAAGTCAATCAAGAGACAGAAATCTGTAGGAAATCTGGCTTCATTAGTTCATTAGCTGCTCACAGAACTGCTTGTTTACACTGAACACATATTGCAAGCATCAGAAGTATTTGCAGTAACTCATCTGTTTCTAAAAGCTGAGGATATGCTGTGACTGCACCACCCCTCCCTTCCTCCATCGTGTGCCCATAAATGCATCTGCACTCTTGTACATTTAGCTCCAAGTGATCCATACAGAATATATCCACACAACAAGCAAGAGACCAAACACAAAAGGGAAAGGCTAGAAGGGATTATAATCACTAGTATCTACTATAAAGGGAATATATTAAGTTCTGGATGCAAGTCCTATGAATAGCAAATTTCAAATGAAATTGATTTCATTATTTATGTTTGTAAATCTCCTAGCCATGGGGAATGAAGGAAAGATCTAAGTAAACAGTGACCATCTGGCTGTACAGCTCATTCAGCTATCTTCTTTCTTGAATCAGATGAGACTATTACAGCTGGATTTTACATTTGAAAGTGGTAGGGAAATTCAGAGGAGGAATTTCAGTCCAGCAGTCTACCGGCGTGCTCTGCCTGCTGCTCCTTAAATGTAAGCCTTATAATATGTTTTAGAAATAGCTGGCGTATTAAATACTGCAGATTTTAAATGCAGAAAGGAGGAGAATGTAAACATGTAATCTGCTTACAGTCATTAAAATTCTTTTCCATTTATGCTGAAAGGTCAGCCTGAAATACTCATTTTCATGAAGACTACCATTGCGCTGTGGCAAAGACAGAGGCCACAGCTGAGATCAGTGACCTATTGTGCTAGTCACTGTGTGAGCACACAAAAGAGTCAATCCCTTCCCTTGAGAGTTACCATCTAATTAGAGAGAAGGTAGGAGAAAGGGATTTAATGTATATTTATTTTTACTCATACATATAAACAGATGTTGCGGGTTCCTCAAGGGGGCCGCATGTATGCTAACCATTAAGAGCTTTGACTTGCTGAGGACTAAGTCCCATTTTGACCATTGCTTGAGTACTGGTGTGAACATCTACAAGGTTCAGGTTAGCTTAAGAGTTAAGTATGCCATCGTTCCTTTCCATTTCATAACTGCAGTAAATCCCAGTACTGTCTACATTCACCTATTTTGATCATTGATCCCAAAAGACTTTTCCTAACATCCCACATATATTTAAGAATATAGCAAGCACCATGTGTCTCTGTCTTGTGCCTTTCCGAAATCTGAAGTACAATAAAGCTAGAATAATTTGTATTTTAACCAATTGGATATTAAGAAGATCAGGAATTTCTTGGATTCTAACAAAACACCATTACCAAAACAGGCATTAACTATCTGCTTTGACTAAAAGTGATAAATCTTTCTTTGGCCTCCCTGTAAGTTGAGGAAAAAACCAAAAAGGACTAAGTGCCAGGTCCACAAAGCTACTGAGCATTGAACTTCAACTGAAATGTGTGAGAAGCTCTGTACCTGTATGGGAGTCAGAGTCCAAAAACATTTGTGGACTTTGTCTCCAAAGTCATATAGAAAGGCAAAGGGAGCTAACTCTGGCACTCCTGAGAAGGGTCTCAGATTAGTTTTCCCTATCTCTAGGCCCAACCTGCACCTCTATCAGTACTGATAATGTTTGTGGCCCACAGCCCACGTTGTTCACCCCCATGGAGCTCGTTAAGGCAAAGTCTGAGTTCTGCTACATGGTCCTCAGAACGACCCATCGACTAATTCATTAATGTTGTTGTTAGCTCAGTACCTTTTAGACAGCGATCTCAGTATTTCGGGTATTCACAGATGCAAATTTTCCATATTCAATATTTAAAATGTTTTTATTAAATGTGTACTAGGCTATACATCAGTGCATATTTCTGTAGTGCTTAAAGGATGCATTTCACTGGAATCATGAGTGTCTTTTCTGCTTATGTGAGGACAGAGGGATTTTAAATCAATAGCTATGTATAGCAGCAACAGTGATGTCTTAAGTCACCCCATATTGAATCACTGGAGCTTGTAGGTCAGTGACATGATTTGAATGAAGAAACCAGAGATAGTTCAAGCTCATATATAATCATATTCCTGAACTTGTCAGCTCATTTCATGTCATATGTATAACTTCAACAAGGATGAGGATTTCTGTTACAATAACTGTCCCGATACCTTTTATGATTAACATTTTATGCTTTTTGCACTACTTTATAGCTGCAGTATCAGAGATTTTCCAAGTGGACTTAAATCAGTCTCCTCCCAGTGTCCCATAGGTTGTGGCTTGCATTGCTGACCACTCTTTCAGAGCTGGGAAGGAGGGAGCTTTTCTTGGCACTCCCTTGCTGAAGAGCTTGTCCTTCAGCAGCTTCCCTTGTGCAGAAACTAATCATATTATGTATTGTATCTCTGGTCACATCAAGGGTTAAGTAAGCTGCAGTACAGTCTTCAGTTTACAAGTTGTGTCTGGCTGCAGTCCCAGACTGAAGCCCCCAAAAGAGACACCTATGATGCCCTCACACAGAAGAGGTGGTTTCCTTAGTAACTGTGGCCAATGAAAGAAAATGTGCCTGACAGGTAAACTTATGCTGGGCTTCTGAGAAAGATAACCACCTCCTGCAGCTGATATATTCTCCCTCTGTGGTCAAGGGGATGTCAGATAGGGATATGCTTATAAATCTCTGTCTCTCTGTTTCTCTTTCTCTTGATATGGATGTGGATATTTAGACATCAAACCAATAAGGTCAATTTACTTGCAATATATGAATCTCCTGCACACTGCAATTAAAACATGGGTGCTTGGGAAGGAGCAGAAACAAAGGTTTCTTAGGAACAATTATTGCAGTGCACAGGGATTGCAGGAGCCTCATTTATGTTCAGCTAGTCGTTCCTTTTCTGGAGCCACTTGACAATTAAATGGAAGCCACTTGAATTAAGACATTTTCAGCACTGCTTCCTCTTAAGCAAACGCAATCAATCTCTCCACGGCACTTTAGTTAAAAGAAGTCAGTGTTTGATGCAAACTGCCTTTGTCTTTGCATTTTGTGCATAAATTTCTGGTTAATAAAAAAGGTTAAGTGCCTTTCCACTAGAATTTAATTAAATCACTCTGCTTAACTCTCACAATGTATCAATATTAAATTATGGTTTGTGTCCATTGTTTTGTCTCTTGGTGTTTATATTGAACAGTAACATCCAAACACCACTCTGATCCAAAAAAAGCCCAAAATAATGTTTAAGTACATCTGAAAAATGGGCCAAAAAGATGACAGAAATTTTGAGAAAAACCTGGTCAAAAACAGTCTTTGCATTTATTTCTTATCCAAGGTCTAAGTCCATTCATACTTTTTATGGACAAGATTTCTGTAGGGAGTAAGTGGGACCATTCACCCTCCTGATAAACAGGTCATTTTCTGACTTTAGCCCTGTGCTTCTGAAGACTAGGAGAGAGATGTTTCCTATCTTGTTCGGCAAGATGTTCTTGACCATATCTGAAACATCAGACTGGACTCTGTTAGATACAGTAGAGGTATATTATAGAGTACAGAGAATTTTTCCACAGTTTCTTTTGATAACAAGATGAAAAAATGAATTTGATGTAACTCCAAGTAATGGCTTTGGCAAAGCAAGACCACTTTGCCATAATACATTCATGTGTCTTTGAAAAGCATTTTAAAGTGTCTTTAGTCAGTTATATAGGGAATGATATACTTTGTTTAATCCACTTAAAAATTTGGATGATGTCAAAGCCAAGTTATGATGTTGATGTACCAGTGCAGAAAAATTAAGCCATAAAAGGGAATGACTAGAAATATATACATGTCCCATAAGTGTGCAGTATTGCAGGGCTGAGAGATGTGTCAAAATAGTATATGAGAAGAGTCAAACTGATGAAAACTACATGGAATTTAGGAAAAAATGTATAAAAAGTGATGGCAATGGAAACAGCATTGTGATAATGATATTGTAAACTAAAGCAGTAAGTAGTAACACCATGCATCCATTCTTCCGGAGTAGTAGATGATGTCTGGTCTAGAATCTGTGGTCAAATGGAGATAAGGGTAGAGCTGACAATGTAAATAGTATCAAGAACTACATGAGGTTAAGAAACTGGTTTTGCAAAGCTAGAGAAGGCAAGTAGCAACAGTGTGATAATAATAACAAACAACAAACAATGAAGCTATTTTAAGTTTAAAAACAATAAATTAAGGAAACAGAATATTTTAAAAGAGCCAGGCATAGAAAAGTAATTATGGATCCAGTGATCATGAACTGAACTTCCTTTGAAAAAAATTAATTGTGCCTAAAACTCAATTCACTTTATTGAGGAAAAGCATACTGACAAATTAAGGACACTGAAGACTTCAAGGTTTAAAACTTCAGGCTTTACATTCTTCGAATAGAAAGTACAAGCATTTTTCTGGAAGCTGCATACAAAAAAAATTAAAAACTATTCAAGGAGGAGCTGAATACAAGATAAATAACTATCATGCAAAAACTAGGCAAAAACACAGAGAAATGGCAAACAATAATACTTCTACCCTGGAGATCAAAAAGTAAAGTAGAAAATTATGAAGCAGTAGAACTTAGCATGAACTAAATCATGCTACAATTATTAAAAACAAATAGCAAAATGGCCGTAATTAACATGAATTAAGAAGGTGGAAGGGAAGACAGGCCATTATGCAATGAAAAATCCCATGCACAAATACAGGCTGGGTAGTGAATGGATTTTGAGCAGCCCTGTGGAGAAGGACTTGGGGTTGTTGGTGGATGAGAAGCTCAACATGAGCCAGTGATGGGCACTCATAACCCAGAAGGCCAACTGCATCCTGGGCTGCATAAAAAGAAGCGTGGCCAGCAGGTCAAGGGAGGTGATTCTCCCCCTGTACTCATCTCTCGTGAGACCCCACCTGGAGTATTGGACAGCTCTGGAGTCCCCATCATAAGAAGGACATGGACCTGTTGGAGAGAGTCCAGAGGAGGGCCACAGAAATGATCAGAGGACTAGAACACCTCTGCTATGAGGACAGGCTGAGAGAGTTGGGATTGTTCAGCCTGCAGAAGAGAAGGCTCCAGGGAGACCTTATAGCAGCCTTCCAGTATCTGAAAGGGGCCTACAAGAAAGCTGGAGAGGGACTTTTGACAAGGGCCTGTAGTGATAGGATGAGGGGCAATGGTTTTAAACTAGAGCGTGGTAGGTGTTGATTAGACATTAGGATGACGTTCTTTACAATGAGGGTGGTGAAACACTGGAACAGGTTGCCCAGAGAGGTGGTACCTGAAGATGTATTCAGGTTATCTAGGAAAAGGGTATGTTTACGAGAGTGGATAAACCATTTTATAGGCCAGGCTTAAAGGCTGAGAGGGCTTTCATTGGTCTCTATGAATGCATCAAGTGACTAAGCACAAGGAAGAGAAAAGTTAAAAGTAAAAGAAATGGTTGCAAACTGACTGGGAATTAGGTAGTTTCTAGATAACAGAACAGCAAAGCTGTACAACAGTTTCCCCATCGACTTGAGTGGGGTGGAGGGGCAACAAACATCATAAATACCTTTTCAAGGTAGTGTTTGATCACATTATGGGAACAATATAACAGGAAGTAACTCGACATTGAGCCAGAGGCTCTGCCCCGGTCTCTTTACTCTTCTGTGTTACTAAATAGCAAATGCCTATGATAAAAAAATAGACATTTTACATAAGACAGAACAACATTAAACTGCTACATAAAAACAACGTGCAGGAGGAAAAGAGTTTCTGATATTGGAGGCAACTTTTTATTCCTTGGGGCACACGGTACTCGGAATCACGGAATCACGGAATTTTCAGAGTTGGAAGGGACCTCTAGAGATCATCTAGTCCAACTCCCCTGCTGATGCAGGAATGCCTACAGCACATTACTCAGGACTGCGTGCAGACAGGTCTTGAAAATCTCCAGAGAAGGGGACTCCACAACCTCCCTGGGCAGCCTGTTCCAGTGCTCGGTCACCCTCACTGTAAAGAAGTTTTTCCTTCTGTTTGAATGGAACTTCCTATGTTCCAACTCGTGCCCGTTGCCCCTCGTCCTGTCACTGGGAACCACTGAAAAGAGTCTGGCTCCATCCTCCTCCAACCCACCCTTTAGATACTTATAAGCAAGAACAAGTTCTCCCCTCAGCCTTTGCTTCTCCAGGCTAAAGAATCCCAGCTCTCTCAGCCTTTCCTCATAAGGGAGGTGCTCCAATCCCCCAGTCATCTTTGTTGCCCTACACTGGACTCTCTCCAGAAGATCCCTGTCCCGCTTGAGCTGGGGAGCCCAGAACTGGACACAGTATTGCAGTTGTGGCCTCACCAGTGCGGAGTAGAGGGGGA